>CM021100.1:206452674-206602262 GCA_007115665.2 Sequoiadendron giganteum
TATACATGAGAAGAGCATCATGTACCCAACGGAAGTGTGACTTCTCACTCAACTGCAATTGAGGATAGCAGTTATAAACCCTGAACTCCCTTTCGCCATTGCCGACTACACTTTTGCAGATTAGACCGGCATATTGGTAGGTTCGAGCAAGCAAGTATACAATGTAGGAACTCATATGAAAGGCTTTGGTCTTCTCCAAGTTGACCAATTGCTCGTGAATATTATCACTGATCATCCTTGACCAGTTAATCATTTTTGTTCTGGAAGTTACTTCGTCAATGAAGTAGTACATCCAAGTTTCAAAGGGTGCTCCTTGAGGATTACCCACCATTCTGTTCAATAGCAAGACCATATCTCCGTACTCTTCTTTGAAATCCGCCCTGAGCAACTTCTTATGCACCTTCTTGGCTGTAGGTCTAGGCTTTACCAACCAATTTTTGTTCATGTTTGTCGCACAAAGGATTTGTTTGTCCTCATACAATTTTTGTGCATCTTCTTTTGACCGGTAATATGTTCGATGGTAAGTTGGAATTCCAAATGCCTCCTGTATAGCTAGTTCGCCCAGATATGCCAACACTCTACCATCAGGCGCTTCAATTTGTCTCTCTTCAGCATTGTAATGCAAGGCACACTCCACAATTAGTTCCGGACATTCGATTGTTGGCGAAAATCCTGCAGCTTGAACTATGCCGTTCTGCATCATTCTCCGTGCAATTGGTGTAGGCAAGAGTTCGTCACTTCCATACATTTTTTTCCTGAATTCGTCAAAGTCAATGTGACCGAGATTGGTATCCGCAACATTCTTCCACTTGGAGACAATTTTAGACTCCGGTTGCAAACCTTTGCTGGCGAATTTCATTTTCTTTGAGATTCTCCTTTGTCCAGCATAAATCTGCAAAAGAAAATATTAAAATTCAGAAATTATTTATGCCATTACTTTGAAACAAACATATTCTAGCCAACTTGATAAGTTAATTCTTGAAAATGACTATTGCTGGAAATGAAAGAATTAAATCATTTCGAAAAGAGAATTCTTTGCTGGAGTAGAGAAAGTAAAATCTGCTTGGCAATAAAAAATTGTATTGCTGCTGAATAAATTCGCACTTTTCAACCTTTACTTTGAAAGAAAAAATCACTTTCTTCTCTTGCCTTAGACAAAACTTCGTGTTCGAAAGAATGATTAAGAAATGAAATGCAAAACCAATTTAAGGTTGAAAGAATCGACCCATTTAGCAAATTTTAATTGTTTCCAATTAATCCAGTCTGAACTTGGCTTGCACTTCTCTTTCGAATAGTAATTTCCATCTTCAACACCAGTCAGTAAAGAAAGTTTCTAATTTTGACGCTGGTTCAGTGAAGTCTTTTCTCTTCTTTCTTTTTTTTCAAAATTTGCCTAGAGAAAATTCGAATTTTCTCATTTAATGGTCTTGGAAAATAAAATATTAAAGTAACATTTTATGTGTTATTTCCAACCCGTTCGTTAAAATAATTAAATCATGGTATTTTAATTATTTTTATCCAAAGGAAAATTTAAATTTTATCCTTTTCAAATTGCTTCGTGCCTCTGCCTAAGGCAAATTTTCTTCTTTGTCAATCTTGCCATGATTTTTTACTTCTGGCGAATTTCCTCATTGTCTAGACATGCCATTTAATTTTTAAAAAAATTTTCAATGTCTGGACTTAGGCAAAATTTTAAATTTTATTTCTCCAAGGTCCACACTTAGGCAAAAAGTTCAATTTTTACTCCTCCAAGCACTTTCCATGCCACTCAAGGCCTAGGTGGACTTGCCTTGTGTTTTTTCCATATTCTCTAAGCCTAGGGCGGACTTGCTCTAGTCATTTGCCATTTAATTCACCATATGGCGGACTTTCTCTAACCATTTACCATTTCCCAACATCTTGGAGCGGACTTCCTCTAGTTCCAATCCATCTCCAAGCTTCTTGGAGCAGACTTCATCATGTCTCAAGCCATTTTCTTGGGCGGACTTGGCTATGGGTTGAGCCAATTTTCATTTTGTGCTGGGCGGACTTGGCAATACCTTGTGCCATTTTTGGTTTAGGCTTGGGCGGACTTGGCCTACCTCCATGCCATCTTTGACTTGGCAGACTTGCTTGCGCCTTGTGCCATCCTCAACATCTTGGAGCGGTCTTGCCACCTCTCAGTGCCATCTCCCAACATCTTGGAGGGACTTTGCTAGTCTCTTGGAGCGGACTTTGCTAGTCTCCATGCCATTCACCCTAGGGCGGACTTTGCCATGTGCCAAGACATTTTTCCTTGGTGTTGGATGGACTTGGTCTATTCTCTAGCCATTTTCTTGGGCGGACTTCATCAGTGTCCAAGACATTTTCATTTTCCTTAGGGTGGACTTGGCTTGGACTTAGCCATTTTTCCATGGGCGGACTTCCTTGATGGTTGTGCCATGATCTTCTTCCTATGGCGGACTTGTCCAATGTCCATGCCATCCTTCCTTTCCATGCTTGGGCGAATTTAGCACATGCTTGTGCCATGCCTTAGACAAATTTTCAGATTTTTCAAAGTTTTCCATTTTGGAGATTTCTGGAGTTGATCCCGATGAAGCCATGACCTGCACATTTTCCAAAAATAGAAAACTTGCCAAAAATAGAAACTTTCTAAAAATAGCCCCTAAAAATAGGAAGTCCAGAATGGGCTAAAAATGCCAAAAAAAAGTTACTAAAAAAATAGGGGGTCGGGGTGAAAATCCTAAAATTTAGGAAGTGTCAGAATTGACCAAAATGACAGTCGATCCTCGTCCACAAGGCCTTCTAAACACTTTGGCGACGTCCGTGTATTGATTCTGGCTCACAATCATTTCTTGACTCGGGTGACCCTTCAAAAATTCAAACTCTAAGTACCCAACCAAAAGACCAAAATGCAAAGGCAAAGCTTAGAAGGAAAACCACTAGGGTCCCCATTTGCAATGGGGCGATGTGTGAAAACTTCACAACACATCACTCTTAACTTTTTCTTTTTGATTATGCTGAGAAATCCCATGACACACACTCCATATCTGTTCACATCTCCTCTCACATAGTCCTTAGCAGATGATGAATTGGAGCAGCAACAGGCTGTCACTGTAATGAGGGTTGCGTGCCGTAGAACTTTGGCAAATGTTTCCCTTAGGGTGCTTGCAAGAGCCACTTTGACAAAATTTGATCATTATTTGTGGATTGTGCAATATTTTTTGAAACTACCTTTTAGACTTCTTTTTGGTGATGCTGGGATCTATTGCATGAAGATTATAACCACTGGGGTCTGAGCACAACCATGATGTAATTGCATCCCTGAATTGTACCTTATAACTCCCTTTTACCATGCCTTATTCAATAGTAGGGGCATGGCTGATGGTGAAGCCAATAAATGATGACAATCATAATGGGTCAAAAGAACAACAATAATGGGTGCATAGTCACAACATAATCAATGGAAGAAAAGAAAGAAATGCAGAATAACTAAGGAATATAATTGAAGCCGCAAAGAAAATACAATCACAAGCTCTTTTTCACAAATGGAATTTGACAAATGATGACCTAGCCAAAAGAAAATACCCAATCTAAGCTGAGACTCTGTGTATGATCTAAACCAACAATAATGCTTCTCCAAAATTTCCCACCTCAGCCCACAACTCCTGGCCCCTCATTCAATTAAAGTGTGGCTTAAAGTTGCCAACCATTGCAACTCTTGGCATTCCTTAAGGTCTAATAACGACCCTCAATTTTTTTTGAAAATATGTTAGCCTCAAAGTAAATGAAAGCATAACAACTTCCTTTCCATTTTTTGATTACCCAGATCCCAAATTGGGCAAGGTAAGAGCATATGGGTTTTAGGATTTCAATTTATATTTGAAATGAAATAGCTGAAGGCAATCCATTTATCCAATGGGGTTAGCTTAGCACTTCCACTTTTCAGTGGGAAAGCTCAAACAATACTAGAATTGTAAAACAAACTCTTCCACTTTTCAGTGGTGAGCGAATACAACAAGAAAGAGCAACTCTCCCACTTATCGGCGGTGAGTGAATACAATAAGATAGAGCAACTCTTCCACTTTTCAGCGGTGTGTAAGAACCAATAAGCCACTTATTTAGTGGGGTAAGTAACAACAAAATATCAAGAGCAGCTTGCTAGTGGTACTACCACTCATTGTTACAATGTTAGCTCATTTAAAAGCTTTAAAATTCAAGATATGCATATGCTGTTACAAGTATGGTCATGAAAGAAATTGATAGAACATCCCCACATGTATCACAACATCAAAGAACTAACCACCCATCATGGAATTAACAAATATACCTTAAAGATTGGCAAACAGATGACTAGTGCAGGTCTGAAAGAAGTCCGAAACCTTGCTGTTATAGTCTGGGCAGTGAGATATAAACTCAAAAACTTCACCAAATCACTCACACACCCAAAATGAATGCAAGCTATAACCGTGTTTCCAAACAACTTTGAGTGACTTATCACTCCATC
This sequence comes from Sequoiadendron giganteum, assembly GCA_007115665.2. Taxonomy (NCBI): domain Eukaryota; kingdom Viridiplantae; phylum Streptophyta; class Pinopsida; order Cupressales; family Cupressaceae; genus Sequoiadendron; species Sequoiadendron giganteum. Next base: position 206,457,161 of record CM021100.1, read on the forward strand.
AAAATATTCATACGGGAAGACCAAAATTGAAACTTCAAAGCAACTCCAATGGTGACTCCTGGCTGGAATCACACCACAATCTAGTTGGGGAATATCTTGCAATTTCGAAACTTGAAATCTATGAGGGATTCCATCCTCAAAGATTGAAGCCAAAGCCATTTTGACATCATAACATTATCATTCTTCAGCATAACCAAAGGAGCCCCCAACACCACCTTTTATAGTTTTTGTTGTTTCTTTCTTGAAAAGGCATTTTTGCTTTTTACAAAAAAACATTTTTGCTTTAAAGTAAATAATTCATTATGTGCAAATATTTAATCACCTTTCCAATGAGCAATTACACTAAATTGTCCTTTAATTAGTTCTCAACATTAGACAACATTAGTGAAATATTAATTAGATAACTTAATAACTCACCCATGTTGCGGAAATTACTACGATGTCATTAGAATCCAATTCTGACCACACCTTGATGAAACTGAAGTAGTAGAAAGATGATTGAAATCAACTTGGTGACTTTCTAAAAATAGCTTGCTCCTCCAAGAAGTTTGAAGAGCACCCAAAAGGTTAGAAATCGATTCTGAAAGCATCTAAGGGCTCCAACTAACCAACTAAATTCAAACCCAAGAACAATTGCTCTACAAGATTGTTCAAATGCTTCTCCAAGAATTTTGGAGTTCTCCTTAACTAACTAGTTGGCCTCCAAAAGACTTGGAAATTGGCTAAATGTGCATGAGTTGGCTAAGCGCCAAAAGTGGACATTACATAGGGGACTACAACATAATATTTACACTTACAAGTATCAAGATCCAAAGTGTAATTACTGCATCATGAAAGGTGTAGAATTGGCACTCAAGAAGATACCACTTCAATAACAAGTGTAAGTTATGGAAAGCTTGCACTATAATGTCTGCATGACATCATGATCAAATTACATGTCGTCCTAATAAAGCTTCAAAACTAAGCACATGGATACAAAAATTTGGCTTAGAGGCAATGGACTCATATCAAACACATGGTGCAAAGTGATGTGGATATAATATCCCCCCCTCAACTGTAGTTCTCTATTCTTTTTTAATGCGTTTCGTGATTTTTTTTGTGTTTTGCTAGGTAATGCAAAAAAAACAAATAATTGCAAAATAGATAAACACTAAGTAAATGCATGAAACAAAAGAACCCAGATTTTATTATTGCTTTAGAAAATACATGGGACTCATACCTGGATGACAAAATGCATAGATTGCAAATCTGAAATTGCATGAACAACAGACTGGAAACTCATATAATTGGATGCCACTCCTTATAACCTTATGTTCTCGCCTTTGAATTGATGCACGGGTAATCTCTTGCCTAGGATGCCATATAATGGAACGATTGCAGCTCCCAAAACTAGGTGTTTGGCCTAGAAAATTCCCATGTGGCCTGTTACAGATGTATGTCTGGCTTCAAAACCCCCACGTGCCAGCTGCAAACTATATGGCTTGCCTCAAAACCCCATGTGCCAGCTTAAAATGGATGGATCAACGTTAATGAACATCACTAAACCCTATAATCTGCATTATTCTCCTTTGAATGTCTGATCCAAATGATTTTAAAATCCAATGAAGCTCAAATATAATCCCTGAATGAGATTATCCAATCGAGTGCTCTGGGTGATCTTCCACACTTGCAAACACTGTCCTCTTTGAGGGATTTCGTCTTCAAAAAGCTATGGCTTCCACAACAAGCAAACCCTTGCTCAACTCTTCTCATAATTTGTGCAAAGTAATAATTAATGGAAAAAGCATTAAGTTTGCTTTTTCTACCACACCAAATACCCATGTCCTACTTGGCCAATTGATGCTTTTTAAATTATATTTGCTTTTGATGGTCATTTAAATATTTCAACTCATAAAGTTGAGGGGTCAAACATTAAAATGATAATACTTTATGCAAACTTCTCATAACACCTTTTAAACTCCTTTTAATTCCATTTTGTAAAGTCATCCATAATAATTAATATTATTAAAATTAAATTGGATTAACTTTAATATTATAAATTAAACCATGAACTCCCCGATAAATACCAATATCAACTCATGGGAGTAATCCATCGACTTTCTAGATATAGGCATGATAGCAGCTAACCATACTATGACTTACTATAAATAGTAAGTATGAGCAACACATCCAAGTGACTTACTAAAAATAGTAAGTGTGGGTCAAAGTGTCTAGAATGGCCTCTAGAAGGCACACCACAAATAAATTGGGACTTTGAGCTGAAGAGTACTGAAATAAGCACCGAAAAGCTTGCTAAAGAGCCATAGATCACCCTTAAAGGGGTCCCCTAAACACCATGTTAGCCTATGGGGACCAAAGTCATAGGCTAACCACCAATCCTGTCCACTGGCTAGGAAGGGGATATTATAGCGAAGTACAAAAGTCAACTCAAAAGCATAGATTTCATGAGTTGAAATCCACCCACGAGGGTGATAATGCAAAAGCTTGTAAAGGTGGCATAGAACCTTGTTTAGTGGTGCATGGGATGCACAAGCATTAGGGACTACCATTCCTTGTGCAAGACATGATCAACAATTAACACTCAAACAATATGCAAGGCACATGGACACAAGAGACTGCATACGAAGGTTTCACAAATTTCATTTGGTTGCACAAGAACCGAAGCGCAAGGTATTAGGTTGTGTGGGTCCACTAATTGCCTAAACACACAACACCACAAAAATGTGAGGATGCCAATGTGTGGAAATGTGAATATCAACCCACAACAAATAAACAAAAGGAAAAGTTTTTTGTGAGGCAAGATTGCATGCTCCCTAGGATACTCTTGCATCAGTGAACAATTACAATGATGTTTGGCTGGATTGTGATGCAAAAGGTCATATGGGTGAATGCATCTAGAGTGATGATGAAGCTTGACATGCTGGCAACATTAGTCATCATGCTTAGCACCTCTAGTATGTTCTAGAGATGTTGGTGTCAAATTTATGTAGGTAAATGTCAGTTCCACAAGGGTATCAGCTGCTGTGTCTTTGTCCAACCCTTGGAGGACTACCACACAAGTCTTGCACTTGACGCTACTGAAGTCTCCAAACTCACAATCTTTCTCTTTGAAGGATATATGACAGTAATTTAATTGTGGTGCTTATCCTCTTAATTAATCTGCAATTTTCACTTATCATGCTTAGTTTGTGCTATGATGTGGATGATGGTTTGAGAGTTATGCTCTTGTCATTTCTTGGCCATGCTTTTTTCCATCCTGCTCTCAATTTTCATTGTTGATCAGCTCAAAGAATGAAGACTCTATTGGAATTTTTTTGTGTAGCAGAAAATACCATGCAGCTAATGAAAACCTTGCATGTGGCATAATTCAACTGAGTAATTGTCTATCACTTTTTGCAGAAGGTGGAAAGTAGAGGAAATAAATGTCATCAAATTGCACCTATTTTCACTCTATTTGTTTTTTGCACATTGTGTTTAATGCTGAATGATTTAGAGTTCAACTTAGAGTGGAAGGAAAAGAAGAGCAAAGCAAATATTTTTATTATATTACCATCCATTTTGGTCTTCACTCTACATTAGCATTAATCAAACATCTTCAAACTCTCCTTTGAAAACAGCATTGGAGCCACTTGGAGATTCATTGCACTTATAAGTCATGGCTGCTTCATGGACTAGGAATCATGAACTTTGCCCCTCCATGTAAGAACATCCCCTTATTTTTTTTTGAAATTTTCATCTAATGATGCCACAACAAATACTCAAGTAATAAACATGTATTCATGCAAGTTTGACTAACATGAGCACTGAAGGGCTTTTAATTTAAGAAACTTCTGCTGTTGCAATTTTTTAAGGATGATTACATTCATTCAAGTCACAACTGTTACAAATTTAGAGCCCCAAAATACATCGAAGAAAGCATTATGGAAATCCACTGAAACAACCAACATATAGAATGTAAATACCTTGAATGGGATGCATCATTGTGCCATTACAGATCTGCTGTAGCAGTCCTTGAGTGTAGACGGTCAACAGCAAATGTCAAACTGATTCTTCAACATCAACCACAAACCTCCCAGCTGCAGTGGTAGGCTCATTCAGCTACTCCAAACACCAATAATCTCTCCTAGACTGGACAGATCCATAAACCCGACCTCAACCAGCAAGCAACAACCATTCCCAGGCTAATTAAACAACTCAGCCCCTCTGAAATAGAATACAAAAGCGCTTGTTATGCAGGGGTGATTTGGCATGAAAATTCATATCTAATATTTTTGAATTCAAAGCTGCCAACTATCATCTACTAACATTCCAACAGGCCAGGGTGCCACTTTAGAGGGAGATTGCAGCCACAAAACTCACCATAAACCCGAGCACAAACTCCAAGAAAACCACCAATCAGCTGTATGACTTGCTGAAAGCGGTTATTTCCTCTAGTAAATTAATGATAGCTGCTAGCCACTGAAAAACACTAGCAAAGGGGCTCCTCAGCACTGAGAAGACCATTGGAAAAATACCCAAAACTCAGAAGTCACTCCATTAACCTAGGCGTTCAAAAAGAGGGGTATTACCTATCTTGACAAGTTGTACGGACAGACTTGGAAACTCTTGCAAAACACTACCAAAGCACTCCAAAAACCTCTCAAAATTCAATACCAAACATCCTAAAAAATTTGCATTTCAAAATACCTTGAATATTTTCATTTCTTTGAAACTTCGAAATCCAAAATTCATGAAACTCAATGTGTTTCCTGAGTGAGAACACCATACCAACTAGGATGGATCTTGCACTATTGAAACTAGTAAAAATTGATGAGGGTTTTTGTCCTCAATCAACTCTTGGAAGAACTCAATGTTCACTTTGACACCATCCTGTTATGTGTGCAAACTTGAATAATCCAAATGAGAGCTCAAATTGTAATGTCCCCATTTTTCAAGAGCATCAGAGTTTGGAGGATTAGCCTATCTTTTGACCCTCATAGGCTAATGGAGTTGTTCAGAGGGTCCATTTTGGCAATTATTTGGTTGCTTTCTTCTTCAGAGTAGAGTTTGGTTTAGATTGGGCCTTCGTTTGGTGTTCCAGGGCTCAGTTTCACACACTTACTATTTATAGTAAGTCACCTTGTCAGCAGAGTCCAGTATTTCTATATTTAGTAAGGCACTTGGACAGGTCTTGGATGCAAGGTCGATTTCCATGTTCAGTTGGTTTAGCAAAATAATGGTTATTAAAGGAGTTATTATCATTAAGGTCTCTTTAATGATAATAAAATAATATAAAAGTTTATAATACAGGTCTTGGATGCAAGGTCGATTTCCATGTTCAGTTGGTTTAGCAAAATAATGGTTATTAAAGGAGTTATAATCAATGGGGCCATGACCCTCAATTAAGTGACTTAAAGTGCATTAATTATATTTTAAAAGGAGAGCCTATATATTAATGCATTTAATAAAGTCAATGGGGAGACACTTAATATTATTTTAAATGATTGAAAAAGCTATTGGAGGGAATCGACCTTCTCATGAGAGAATATAAAAGGGGATCAACCAAAGTTATTATTATCCAGGATTTGATATTTGATTTTGAAGAACTTTGCTGTGGAGACAAAGAAACCTAAGGTTTTTGCAATTTCTGCATTGATTGATTAGTGGGAATGAAAACTCTCATTGATTGGCATAATTGAGGTTGTGAAAGATCTTCCAAAGGGTTGCTTGTGGATTGGCTTCATCCAGGAGTCAACATTGTGCTTCAGCGGATTTATAGGAGAGATTCAGAATAAGGGTTTTCTGTTGATGTTGTAGCTTCGGGCTACATCTTCCGCCTTGATGGTTGAACAATAAATTCATATAGCCTAATGGCTATTCATTTATTGCATTTATTAAAGTGAAGAGGCGCTTCACTTGACATCTAATATAATATTTAATTATTGTGAATAATTAAATGGGGCCGACTTCATTAAAGAAATAATATTTATTTCTTTATTATTGCTATGAGACCGACCTCATGAAGAGTCACATTGTTTTGTATAAATACAAGGTAATGATTACCTCATTTGATCATCAAGTTCATTTCATCATATTCGCATTCCTAGAAGAAGTTTGCACTTGTGCAGTAGATCATCATCTTGAGCAGCAAATCATTATATTGTTACAACAGATTGATTTCAAGGAGAAATATATTCATGTTGTATCTTCATATCTAGGAGAGGTGCTATTATTCATTGTATCAAATTCGGCCTTGTGTTGGGCCTGAGTTGTAAGCAGATTTTTGCTCTTATTCTTGAATATATAAGCGATATATTTGCTGGGTTTTTTCCCCTCGAGTTGGAGGGTTTTTCCAGGGTATCTTGTGGTGTTCATTGTTTTATGTGTTGCATTTTCTGATTGCTTTCATTTCTGATCAAAAAACTAACATGGTATCAGAGCCGGGTTTAAAGAAGATCGTGATCAGATTTATATAAGCAGCGCTCTCATCCACTCTTGTTCTCATCTTTTTGCATCTATCTCATCTTCAAAATGGTGAATGGGCTCAAGATCGAAGATAGGCTTGAAGGTGCTTCCAACTTCACCTCTTGGAAGTTTAGAGTGATGCTTGCATTGGAAGAAAGTGAGCTTGCTGAGTTCGTGGAGGACGAAGTTCCCGAACCTTCAGATGAAAACGAGAAGCCACAATGGAAGAAGAATGGCACTAGGGCGAAAAAGATTTTGGTTGATTTCGTGAAGGACCACCTTGTGCCAATTATCTCCAAGTTGAAGACAGCAAGAGAAATGTTCAAAACCTTGGAGGAAATGTATGAATTCAATAACACAAGCCGAGCTCTTGCCTTGAAGCAACAACTTCATCATGTCAAGATGGCGAAAGGAGATTCTATCATGTCCTTCTTCATGAAGATCACTGAATTGAGAGATCAACTCTCTACCATTGGGCATATGGTTGATGACAAGGATTTGGCCATGTTGCCTCTTAATGGTCTTCCTAAATCTTGGGAACCATATATCCAAGGCATTAGTGCGAGATCAAAGCTACCTAAGTTTGATCACTTGAGGGCAGATTGCATTCAAGAGGAATCAAGATTAGCAGCAAGAGGCAATGGGCAAAGTTCTACCAATGAGGAGATTCATGTACTTGCCGCTCAATCTTCGAAGAAGAGAGGAAGAGAAGGAAAGAAAGGCTACTTCAAGAGGAATAAAGATAGAAGATCTGATGGTGCTCTTGCATCTAAGAAGAAGAAGGATCTTTCCCAGATACAGTGCTTCAGATGTGACAAGTTTGGTCACTATGAAAAGGATTGCCCAACTAGACCAAATCAGCATGCTTCAATTGCGGATGTAGGTGAGATCTCTCCTTAAAAGGATTCAAGAGAATTTCTATTCTATTCTGCCTTATCAAGCAATGTTCCAGTAGATAGCAACACTTGGTTGATTGATAGTGGCGCCTCTCGTCACATTACTGGATTTAGAGAACATCTTTCATATTTGGTGATGAGAGATACAGTGTTCAAGTTATAATTGGAGATGATGCATGTTATTCAGTGAAAGGTGTTGGGACCTCCACTCTTCACTTAGATTCCGGCATCTCCTTGCAGTTGAGTGATGTACTATTTGTACCAAGCATCAAGTGGAACCTTATCTCTATTTCAGCCTTGGAAGACAAGGGATATCGAGACGAGGGGACATAACATATTTTATTAAATTAAAACACTAATGTAAATATTATAATGTTAACTTAAACTTTAGTGTAATATTTTAAATAATCCAAACCACTTTGCGGAAAGCATTGTTAAGGCATTGAAAATTGAAACTGATCATGCCAAGAACTTCGTGCTGAATAATAATGCCAAGTGCCAAAATAGACACTTGCTCAAAATAACAATGTTCTCCAAGAGATATGGAGAACAACCCAGATGGCAAAAAACATTACCAAGAGCATCACCACCATCCTAAACACCAAAACTTCATTGGATGCCAAGAAAACCCGAATTTGAGCTCTCCAAGAATCTTGGAGTCCCCTAACCACCACCAATTAGCCTACGGGAACTCTAGAATAGGCTAATGGTCACATTAGCTAACTAGGCTTGAGAAGGGGACGTTACACTCCATATCTTGACTCATTCATTTTTGTGAATTTCTTTACCTCTAGTGTTTTTGGTAGCCACAAGATGCATGAAATGAGGTATTCTCATAGGTCTAATTAATTATAGAGTTTTCTCTTGTGCTCGTACCAGAATTTTGAATCTTTATGAAGCTCTTTGTGTTAAGAAACAAAGGAAGAACATGCAACAAGGAAAAGTCTTTAGTTTCTTTTGTGGGAGGAGGCACAAATAGACCCAAAAACAGCAATGACAACAAAGGAAGAAAATTGTTTTGCATTGACTTTTCTATATAATTCTGTTTTGAACCATCTTTTTATTGGTCTCTTGCCAGTGTAAATATGTGAATAAATCTTTATTGGTCTCCAAGGATAGTGTTTCATTGAACTACGAAGAAAATAGCCCCCATTTTTGCAAGTTTTTATTGTTTGTTGTCTATATACACCCTCTGGCTGAATCTATACTTATATGGCAAACATGGAACTGGGAAACTTACCTATTTTTTATTTGATTGTTGTATGGTTTATGCATGGCTTTGAGTAGATAAGAGTGCATTCTGCAATGATAAAAGTTAGTAAGCTAGAATTGAGCTGAGCTAAATTAAAAAAATAGCATCAAGATCCTTTCACAACACATTACAACATTCATCTAAAGTTAGCAACATTCACCCAAGTTACATAAAAGAACATACAAGGTATAATCAAACAAACATAGCTAAATCTGCATTCCACATGACTATACAACACTTTCAAATAAACATTACTTACATCTCTGAAATTTTGAAATACATCAGCCTCAAAGTAAATGAGAGCATAACTTCCTTTCCACTTTTTGATTACCCATATCCTGAATTGGGCAAGGTAAGAGCATAAAATGTCAAGATTATGATTTATTGATTTACAACTTGTTGAAAAAAAAAACATTAGGCAGCAAGTTAGCCAAACCACTTATGTAGTGGGATGGATAACAATACTAGAAATTATTCAGTAGGGATTACAAGGCACTTCCACTTTTCAATGGGAAAGCTTATACAATAATTGAGAACATTTAAACATGCTTCTTCCACTTTTTAGTGGTGAGCTATTACAATATTACCACTTGTTTAGTGGGCTAAGTACATTAACAATAACAAATTTAAACCCATTGGCAGTACTACCATCAAGTGCTTACAAAATAAAGTGCATAAAAATTGAAGCTTTTGGTCATTATAACCATCCACAGCGTTACTGTTGATGTTTATGACAGCTGCAGGAGTCTACTTCCTCTTGCACGATTTTTAAGATGATAACATAAATTGAATGTAGCTCTATAGCTATTCAATTTATCATTTGCTTATGAGAGGGCCGACCTCATGCATTTAATTATTGTTCATAATCCATCTTATTTTGGCTGACCTTTGGCATTTATTGTATTTATTAATTCTCTCTAAGAGAGCCCGACCTATTTGAAGAGTCACCTCACTTTGTATAAATACAAGGTCGCTTTGTTCATTTGGCAATTATCAAGTTCATTCATAATATTCGCACTCCTAGAAGAAGGTCGCACTTGTGCATCAGATCAACATCTTGAGTAGCAGATAAATATTAGCAGCAGATCATTATTGTGTAGGAGCAGATCATTATTGTGTAGGAGCAGATCATTATTGTGTAGCAGCAGATCAGACTGCAGCAGCAGACCGAATTTAAGGAGAAACATATTCGTTTGTATCATTGCATCTAGGAGAGGTGCTATTATTCATTGTATCAAATTCCGCCATTGCTGGGCCTGAGTTGTAAGCAGATTTTTGCTCCTATTTCTGCTCTAATATAACAGAATTATTTGCTGGGTTTTTCTCCCTTAGGAGGAGGGTTTTCCCAGGGTATCTTGGTGTGTTTATTATCTTATGTGTTGCAATATTTTAAGTGCTTTCAGTTATTTAATCTGATCTATGAAACACTAACATGGTATCAGAGCGGGTTTTAAAAAGATCGTGATCAGATTTATTTTGCAGCACTCATCTTAATCTTTTTCAGTCCATCTCTTTTGTTTTAAATTTGAAGATGGTGAATGGTCTGAAAATCGAGGATAGACTCGAAGGAGTTTCTAACTACACATCATGGAGGTTCAGGATCATGCTCACATTGGAAGAGAATGATTTGGCCGAGTTTGTGAAATCAAAAGTTCTCGAACCTGAGGAGGAAGAAGAGAAGTTGCAGTGGAGGAAGAAAGATACTAGGGCAAAGAAAGTGTTGGTTGATTCCGTCAAAGATCATGTTGTTCCGATTGTCTTCAAGTTGGATACCGCAAGGGAGATGTTCACTACCTTGGAAGAGATGTACGAAATCAACAACACCAGTCGGGCACTTGCACTGAAGCAACAACTACTTCGCATTAAGATGGCGGAAGGAGAATTTGTCATCACCTACTTCATGAAGATTTCCGAATTGAGAGATTAGCTCTTTACCATTGGTCATATTGTTGATGACAAGGATTTGACCATGTTGGCTCTTAATGGTCTTCCTTCATCTTGGGAGTCTTACATTCAAGGAATCAGTGCAAGATCGAAACTTCCCAAGTTTGATTGATTGAGGGCCGACTGCATTCAAGAGGAGTCGAGGTTGGCGGCTAGAGGCATTGGTCAAAGTTCAAAAAATGAAGATTTACATTTTCTCGCCTCTTATTCGTCAAAGAAAGGAAAAGTTTGGAAGAAAGGATTCTTCAAGAGGAATCGAGATAATGGGTCAGATGGTGCTCCTGCATTCAAGAAGAAGTGGGACCTCTCTCGTGTTCAATGCTTTAGATGTGACAAATTTGGTCACTATGCGAAGGATTTTCCTACCAAGCCTAATCAGCATGCTTCATTTGCGGATGTGATCGAGATCTCTCCCCAAAATGATTTTTGTGAAATTCTACTCTAGTCATGGGCCTATGTTCAAGTTGTGAAGGTTGTGTATTGATTTGAGTGCAAGAGCAGCGTATCGTACTGTGTCCACCCTTCAGAATATTTAAGAGATAAGTATTCTTTGTTTTGATTGCAATTACCCTTCTAGGTTAAAATTCAGTTTGTTGAGTTGTGCAAATCTGAGTTTGATTATTTGAAATATGTGTGTTTAGTCAAAATCGTGGTTCTCTAGTAAATAGTGATCACTGTGATAAGATTCTTTAGAATTATTCATTGCAAGTAGTATCATGCTAATTTGTGAAGATTGTCTTTCGTTATGCTGAGATTAGCTCTTCCGAGAAATTGAAAGAAAGACATGTCATGATTGATGAATTAATTATCTATTACTCTGGAGATTTTTGAATTCTATGAGATAAGTATTGCATGGTTGAATAATGTTCATGAATTGTTTTGTAGTTACTAATTCATGCTATTGAGATAGTCAATCATGTATGCTCCTAGTTATGGTACGTCTATTTGAGATAGTTGAGTCCCATGATCTATTAGTAATCTCTTCTTAATGCTTTCAAGATAAATCAAGAAGCATAAGAGATTGCTTTCAAGAAGAGCTTGATGCATCCTATAGGTTGAAGGATGGAGACTCTACTTGTAGCTATGAGACTAAGTGATTAGTTGAAGTCATCTTTTTGAAGAGGAAGAATTAACCTTATGAGGGAGTTCTAAGACTCACTGAGAATAAGTAAGGCTTGCAGTGTTGCAAGGCCGGATGCTAAATTGTTGAAGTACCTCTTCAGCAGTTGGGTTCTGAATTGCTCAAGTCAACTTGGATTGGTAGCTCTGCAAACCTATTCAAAATAGAGTGATCTGGAAAGCGGTTGAAGAGGACAACCCTAAATCTCTACAGAGGTGTGTGTTGGAAACCATTTCTCTAAAGGCAAGCGTTGCAGGCAATGAGGTCAAGTGGTTGATGCAAGAGATTGAAGATTCAGAGGGAGCCTAGTGAACCTAAAAAAGATGGTTGTGTTGCTCTGGATGCTGTTTCAGTTGAGGTCTGCGATGATATCCTAGTATAGAAGGAAGTAGTTTTCTGTGGCACTGAGTACAACAAAGGCCGAGTACATTACAACTTGTGTGGCGGCTCAAGAAGCAGTGTGGCTTCGAAAGCTCCTTGCAGGATTGGTTGAACAAGTATTGAAGCCAACTGTCATCCCTTGTGTTAATCAAAGCTTTGAGAAGCTTTCCGTCTTTCCATGGGTTTCATGATAAAGTAAGCATACCACTATATCAGAGATATGGTATCGAGGAAAGATATTCAGTTGAGGTATATCAACATTGATGAGCAGATGGTAGTCATTCTCATCAAGCATCTCTTTTAGGATAATGGTTGTGTACCTTCGAGACAAGCTTGATATGGTGGAGAGTGAAGCCCTAGTTGAGAGGGAGTCTCAGTATCAGTGATCTTCAGAATTGTTAATGCATTTCTCTATTGAGAGAGATTTGAGGTGCAAGCCCTTGATAATGCATTTCTCTATTGAGAGAGATTTGAGGTGAAAGCCCTTGTTCCACCCTTTGGGAGAGCCATGGTGGATGTCATGTGTGTGACTCCGTGACAGCATCACGTGAGGGAGTCTGTGATGATTTTCTTGTACTTGTGTTTCACCCTCTAAGGGAGCCATGGTGAAAGTCACACTGAGGTGACAACATCACATTGAGTGATGAGCACTTGTACATACCATCTATGGAGGTAGCCATGATGGTTGATATCCGATATCACGATGAGGTGATATCTTATTTGCGTTCACGATGAGGTGATAAGCTCCTTTTCGCAATGAGGTGATAAGCTCCTTTATTATCATGAGGTGATATGTTTCTTTTGTGCAGCTGGAAGTATCCTCCCTAGCTGAGAGGGAGTGTTGATGTTTATGATAGCTGCAGGAGTCTACTTCCTCTTGCACGATTTTTAAGATGATAACATAAATTGAATGTAGCTTTATAGCTATTCAATTTATCATTTGCTTGTGAGAGGGCCGACCTCATGCATTTAATTATTGTTCATAATCCATCTTATTTGGGCCGACCTTTGGCATTTATTGTATTTATTAATTCTCTCTAAGAGAGCCCGACCTATTTGAAGAGTCACCTCACTTTGTATAAATACAAGGTCGCTTTGTTCATTTGGCAATTATCAAGTTCATTCATAATATTCGCACTCCTAGAAGAAGGTCGCACTTGTGCATCAGATCAACATCTTGAGTAGCAGATCATTATTAGCAGCAGATCATTATTGGGTAGGAGCAGATCATTATTGTGTAGCAGCAGATCATACTGCAGCAGCAGACCGAAGATAAGGAGAAACATATTCATTTGTATCATTGCATCTAGGAGAGGTGCTATTATTCATTGTATCAAATTCGGCCATTGCTGGGCCTGAGTTGTAAGCAAATTTCTGCTCTAATATAACAGAATTATTTGCTGGGTTTTTCTCCCTCAGGAGGAGGGTTTTTCCAGGGTATCTTGCTGTGTTTATTATCTTATGTGTTGCAATATTTTAAGTGCTTTCAGTTATTTAATCTGATCTATGAAACACTAACAGTTACAAGGTTAGCACATATGCATTATGAACACCAAAATAAGAGGATTAGCTGCTGATATGAAGTGCTGATTTAAAGAACTGTTGAAACACCCCACAATAGCACCGAATAACATATACCCAATAATCCAACTATGAAATAGCAATGTTATACCTTGAATGGATGAACTAGAAGGCTGATACAAGTCTGAAAACACCATTTTTGCTATTGTACTTTGTAATGTCCCCTAATTGGGAGTGCCCCAAATTTGTCCTAATTTTCCTCAATTTAAATAACAATGGGGTTAGATGATACCTTTCCTTTTATTGAAGCCCTGCACACAAGTTAAAACCATTTACCATAATCAAACTGATTAGCGGATTAGAATCATTTATTACAATAATAATCATTAGCAGATTTCCATAATTAGATATTAATAAACTCATGGCCAAACATTAATTCAATCACAAAGTACTCTGACATCTTTGGAGGGTTCAATCATAGGAGAGAATGGGAGAATGCGGCTTGATGGGGTGCCTTGGACCCTTTTTCCCTAGACCCAAGGGGATATACCATCTCCCTTGGCCTCATGTGGCGGATGCCATTCATATGAGGTGATTTATCTAGGAGGTGTCTTTTTTGTTATCCCTTCATCTGACCAATCATTTCCTTCTCCCTATGATTTGACCTCTTGTGCTGGTTATCCATGATGAAGGAGTGAGGTTCCAAAGGGTGCCCTGAAAATGCCATCTCTCCTAAGCCCAAAGGCAGTACCCTCTATACCCCTTGGCCTCCTAAGGCTCTTTAAGTCCCCAACGGAGGTGGCATACCTAGGAGAGTGCCCCACTCACCGTTTCCTCTTTGTAGTCTCAGTTCTTTCCACCATGGTTGAGCTTTCAAGGCATATGACAGACAAAGATTAATTGTATTTACTAATATGGCAATAGCAGCAATATAGATCATTAGTAATTGAAATGTCTAATTAATTAATCATAGCCATTCACATTAGATTTACTAAATCATATGACTGCAAATTAGATTTCCTACCACCAATTCAGATAATCAGACTGCTGTCAAAATAATAATTAATGATAACTCCTAGCTTAGGAAAAGCAGACCCCGATTTCCTTATATCTGGCTGCTTGGGATGTTTATTACTCTCAGACTGAATTCTCCTTCTCCAATTGCTTCATATTAAAGAGTCATATTTACTTATAAGACTCAATAATTGCTGCAAGCATCATTATTGCATAATCGAATATATATTATACTTACCTGTTATCCTTGCTCCATTTATACCTCTTTCCAATCTGTAATTACCTCTTCCAGATTTGTATATCACTCTTGGTTCTCAAATCTTCCCTGCTGGTCTAATATTCTGAAGATAATCGATCTGCTTTTCCAATTATATCCCCTCATTATATTTTAAGACCTGCTGATTTTCTGAGCGCACATCCTCATTTGTTTTTGAATTATATTCCTTGCATGATTATCCCTGCTGTTATACTCGGAAATATCCTCTAGGTTTCCTATATATTTTCCTTCCATCTTCCATTTCCTTATTCACTATTGCATCTATCTGCGTTTTTCTGATTATATTCTATTCTGCTTAAACACTTAGAATGTTCTTCCCCCTTCATGCCTCAATCTGCTGTTCTGTCCCTCCTTTTATATTTATTTCATGGCTCTTCACAAAGGAGGCGATTATTCACAAGAAGTCAGCCTTATGTAGTGTTGCTGCTTTTTCCCACTTTAATCGCTGTCTTTAAATTATAATCACTGCTTTCATTTAAACTATAATTGCTTACTAATTAACAATCGTCCCATTTCTTTCTTGGGTGATCCTATACATATACGTTTGTCCCCTTTTCCATCCTAAAGGCGGCCCACATAGGATATATATATGTTTTATTTTATATTTTGTAAGGCAATGAATTGGAGAGAAAGGTTCGGCCAATATTAGGCTGTAAGGAGTTCAAACATTGTTGTCTTAGCGGGGGCATGGATACACTGGGACATTACAGTCCACCCTGCCCTAGATTGCTTGTCCTCAAGCAATCACAAGCTAAGGAGCTCTTAAATTTACCATGATTCAAATCAGCCTTGTAGATTTGTTACTCCCTTTTTGTGATGTAATTAGCTTCAGTTGTGATAGCTTGATAATTAGGAATTAAAACTTGACACTAGTGATAATTGTCTTGGTTATGTCTGACTCCATGCTATAATGATGTTTTTTGAAGAGTAGTTGCTAGTGTTCTTGACTTAACTTGACTAATAGGGTTAATATCATCTTCTAAAGGATGAGGAAGATTTGTCGTTCGTATCCCTCCGACTCACATTCTATTGCTCCCAATAACTCTTTAATAAAACCAATAGTTAGAAAGTGGCAAGACTTGTTACTTAAGACAAGTTTTCTCTCATTTCCTTACCTCAAGGATCCTTGGTTGAGATCTAAAATCATGATGGATTGCGGGAATGGTGTTGAAATCTAATATTTCCTTACACAACTCATTGAGGCCAAATGAACAAAAGTGATGTAATGTCCCCATTTTTAGCACTACATTTTCCAGTGATTGATAGCCTATCCCCAGATGCCCGTAGGCTACTCAGTGGCAAAATTAGGGTTTCCAGCTGCTTGAAGGTTTCTTTTGTGAATTCGATGGCTTGCATGTTGGAGTTTTGCAGTTTGGATTCTAGATTCCTTTTGGGTTTTCAAAGTGCTTCATAGTGGTGTGACATGCAACTTGAACGAAGGACTTTTCCGGACTTACTATTTTTAGTAAATATGACGGCTGCTCGAATTGTGGTTAAAATGAGTTTGGAACAACTTACTATTTTTAGTAGTATGCTATTTTTATTAAGTTCTATTTTGAGCAGTGCTATTTTTAGTAGGGTTTCTGCAGTTAAGTTCAATGGCTATATCTGGCAGGTCAGTTTGAGTAGTTTGGTCTCCAACACCCTTGGTGCTATTTTTGGTAGTGTTTCAGCAGTTTGGCATTATGTCTATTTCTGGTAGGGCAGTTTTGGCAGTTTGATCTCCAACAATCTTGGAGCCCGATTTGGCAGGTTTGGTGACTTAAGTGATTTTATATTTGATGATATAATGTTTAAGTGAAAAATATTGGCTAAGGCAAATTGGACGATTTACTTGGAGAGATATTTAAGTTACATTATAAAGTATTTCACTTAAATATTGTGGATACCTAGCATAGGAGATATTTGAGTTTTTATTAAATATTTCACTTAAATCTTTATGGACGCCTAATTGTGAAATATTTGCAAGTTATAATGATTTTCACTTAAGTATTTGGACGCCACTTTATGAAGTTATATTTCTCCTATGTTGGACGACTTGAGAAGTGGATGACTTGAGAAGAAGGCAAATGAAACCCAAATACAAAATTATGAAGGGTGAATGCGAGTTTCATTTGGGCGTCCCTAATTGGAGGGAAAAGCAGATTTGAATTTGAGGAGAAAAGGTTATAAATAAGAGTGTTGGGCTCTTTGTTTGGTATCCATTATCTTTCATACTGAAATGTTGTTGAAATTGTTTCAGGCTTTGGCTTCGAGGAATGCATACCTCCTAGTTCCTTCCTTCGAGTCTTCGTGCTTGAGAGATAGTACCTAGCTGGGTATGAGACTACTGCTCATTTAGAGATAGCAGAATGAGCATTATTGTTGAAGTTTGATGTTTTTCTCAGTTTTACAGGTCGTTGGTTTGAAGTGCTGAAAGTGATTTTTGATCATAGCTCCGTGCACAAATTTTTGATGGTTCTGGGTATTGGCCGATTGTCTGAGTCTATCTAGGGCGCCCCTTCTTGCAAAGTTTTGGATTTTATTTTGGAGCCTATGATTTTATCTTGTAGGTCGCCTCTTGAAGGCTATATCTTGCCTATCACTGCATTGGAAATTGTGTTTAATTCGTGGTTGGGTGCTTGATGCAGTTTGTTCACTTAGACTTGGTCGCCATCATCCTAGCTTTCATTTGCAGCTGATTTCATGTTGTTTGGTGAAGTATTGAGTGAGTTAGGAGCATTTTGGTGAGGTTTCTAGTTGCTGGTTTGCATTTTCAGTTTGTTGGTTTTATATATCAGATTTTAGTAGTTGGAATTTTGGGTTTGTTTTTCATGGTTGGAAGTCTCTTGGAGTTTGGAAAAAAATTTGATATCATTTGCAGCTACTTAGGCATCTCTAATATTTGGCTATTGCAGATTTTACTTCACATTGTAAAGCTGTTTCAGTAGTACTGATCAACTCTTTAATACTTCTGCAAATTCTCTATTGTATTCCCACTTTTAGTGGAAGAGGCTGGCTTGCCACCTTATTTACTTTCCTTGCATAAGCATTTCATTCCCATCGTTTGGTGGAAGAGACAGGCCTCGACGTCTTTACTTTCTGTACTGCATTCTCATTTCTTGATTAGTTGATCCGTCACTCTACTCCTGCTGAATAAGTGGTCGAGTTGCATGTTTTGTAATTCCAACATTCAGTTTTCAATCTAACGATCCCCGACGCCATATGCTCACACCTCGCCTGTCATTGGGATTTTGGTGTACATTCTTGGTGTAGGGTTACATTTCAGTGTTGGTTTCAATCTAATGATCCCCGATGCCATATGCTCACACCTCGTCCGCCATTGGGATCTTGGTGTACATTCTTGGTGTAGGGTTACATTTCAGTGTTGGTTTGGATTTGCTAACGTTGACAAGTGATATTGTTGTTGAAAATTTTTAAAAAATTGTAAGGGGGTCATTACAAGTCACTGCCAAAGAAATAAAATTGACGAAAAAGAATAATCAAATTCAGACCAAAGAGATAGATGTGACAACAAAGAACACCCAGATTCAAGCAAAAGACAAGAAAATTGAAAAGATGAAACATCAATTGAAAGAGGTGGCACACATGGTGAAGGTAGCTAGGGAGAAGGAACTGATAGTAGCTCATCACCTTAAGTTGAGGATAGAGGAAGTCTACCGGCTTCACTAGCTCAGTGCCTAGACATCTACTTTGATCGCCTTCATCCACCCGGCTCTAGGGATGTCTTCTCATCCATCCTCTCACTAGTTAGTATACTGTATTGTTGCCTTCCAATTTTGTTTGCTAGTTGTCTAGAAGACGACTTTCTTTCTGGGGAGGTTGATGTAGTCGGCCAAATGCAATAAATAAGTAATATTGTAATCAGTAGAAGTAAATAATTATTAGATGTTATCAGGAATTAGTCCCCAACCATTGGTTGGTTGTACTTGGTAGTTTTCGACGGTTAGTGTCCTCAACCAACGTCGGCTGGCTATTTTGTATGTTTGCACTTGTAGTTGGGGACCACATACATTTTGGTTTTCTGTAATCATTGCCTATCTAATGAACGAAAAATACAAGACATATTCTATCCATTGTTTGAGTAATTAATATGTTTTATGATTGTTGTTATATATTTCCGTTTACTCTTTGTTAATTGGTCAAGTAGCATTAAGGAATAAACACTTTGGAAACTCAAAAAAGGAGAATACAAACACACCCACAAGCAAAATACTAGAAAATTCCCTTCAAACTCCACCCAATATACCTCAAAACATTGAATAGATCTTCATCTCAACAACATCCAAAATTAAAACTCGATTTGAAGCACAATGGTGATCTCTGAAATGAAATCACTCCAATCTAGCTAGGGATTATCTCTCAAATCTGAAACTAGAAATTAGATGAGGTTTTTCGTCCTAAAAAGAGTATGGAAGAATTCACAGGTTTAATCTGACAGCATAACAAGATGAGAAAACTTCAGCATATGCAAATGAGATCCCAATGTAAAAACCCCTACCAAGATATTTTGTTTCAAACTTGCAATATTAATGTTTTTGTCTCGCAAACATTTTGTCAAACACTTTGTATGCAATGAAGTATTTTTTAATATAACTCCCTTTGCTGGTTGGTTTGATTAGATATTGTGTTGGATTGTATTTCCAGCATAAAATATGCAGATTGAAAAATTCATCAAGAGTAAAATTTACACTTGCAATATTCAAATAGAAATTTCTGATATTAATCAATATACAATTTGCTGTTATAGACTGCTGCTATTCTTTCTTATCAGTTGATAGAAGTTTCATGAATATATAAATTCAGAAAATTAAAAGTTAATTGCACCTGACCTTATACAAAGAATTTTAAAGTTGACTGCAGTCCTGATTGCAAGAGGAGTCCAACATTGCCTTTGTCTTTTGGCAAAATACTGCTCAATATTGTTGACTCTCAACTCATCCCAAAAAGGCAGGTGACCAACATTAGAGTCCTCCATGCATTCAAACTCCTTCAATAACCCAGTGCATATTTTTTTCTTTTAGATGAAGCTGCTCCACGTTGAGTGTTCAAATAGTTCCAAAAATGGCAGGTCAATTGCATTAGAGAGTCCTATGAAAATTACAGAGTCTAACAGAGAATTCTTGTAGCTACTAATCTTTTAGGTCAGATGAAGAACAGAAAAATATAAATGAGAGTGAGGAAATGGAATGTACATGTGCAATTCATCGTCTTATAATAAAACCAAAAACATTGAAATTTCAGAACACAGAAAATTCAGTTTTAGTGTCATCAATGCAAATTAAAAAAATCTGCATGAAAAGAGAAGAAAGATATGGAGAAAGAATAAAATTGAGTGGAAGAAAGAAAGAATCTGGATGATAATCACTATAACGAAAGGTTCACAACATTTGGGTTGGACAAATATGTTCTATTTAAATATTCTGTGGTTGTTTATTTAATAATATCATAAAATATTTTGAAGAGGCTTTGAATGCAAGTCATACTTTTCTTGTTAAAGTGATTTGTGGTCTTTCGATGAAAGAGGGACCCTTGTTCAAAGAAACCGTCCTCTGGCCTTGATTTAACACATCTATATTTTCTCTCCAATTCTTAAGCAGATTGGAGTGTTCAAGCAGTTATTAGCTGGGTTTTGTCACAATATTTTGGGGAGGAGCATATTTCGATAATTGCTGAAGAAGATACACAAGCACTTAGTGGAAGGGATGGAAATGAGTTACTGCAGGGAGTGGTCAGCACAGTGAATGAGTGCCTTAGTGAAGCAGCGACGTTTGGGCTTGATTCTCCACTGAAATCACTAGGAACTCGTGATGTTCTTAATGCTATAAACAAGGGGAGCTCTAAAGGTGGACCTACTGGAAGACATTGGGTACTAGATCCAGTAGATGGCACTCTTGGTTTTGTACGAGGAGACCAATATGCAGTAGCTCTTGCTATGATAGAAGATGGAGAGGTGGTACTTGGTGTTCTTGGTTGTCCCAATTATCCAATGAGAAGGGAGTGGCTTAACTACCATCATCGCTATTATCAACTAATGTCTAAACTGTCCCCACCAGGTTCTGGAGTATGGAGTAAAGGCTGTGTGATATCTGCACAGAAGGGTAGTGGGCAAGCTTGGATGGAGCCTTTGGTCAATGACATCATAAAGTTGGGGTTGTCAACTTTAGCAAGGCCTGTCACTGTTTCATTAATTGATGATCCTGCATTGGCTACATTTTGTGAACCAGTTGAAAAGGAAAACTCAAGCCATTCCTTCACAGAAGGACTTGCTAACAGTTTAGGGCTAAGGTGAGCTTTAGTTTTGGAAGTTTTATTTTTCATTGGACATTTATTTTAGGTTTCACAACCATTTGTAATATTTATTGTGTGAATATTATTAGAGTTTGTCCAATGATTGAATGAATGTCTTATTTTTCAGAAATCGTCCGTTGCGTGTTTATAGCATGGCAAAATATGCAGCTATAGCTCGAGGTGATGCAGAGATATTTATGAAATTTGCAAGGGCTGGATATAAAGAGAAAGTATGGGACCATGCAGCAGGAGTTCTTATCATACAAGAAGCTGGGGGTGTTGTGACTGATGCTGGAGGATCTCCCCTTGACTTTTCAAAGGGGATTTACCTAGAGGGACTTGATAGAGGAATCATTGCTTGCTGTGGTCCCCAGATTCATGAGAAAATAATTGCAGCAGTTGATGCAAGTTGGGATTCTTCCAATTTGTGACCTATGCATTTCTTTAGATGGGAATTTGCTATGGGCATGGCTCTGTAAAAGGGATTACTTCCATTTCCTGAAAATATAAGATGCAGTTAAATGATCTTATTTTTTTGATGGCAAAAATGCATTTGCCTAATCAGAGAAGTTCCACTGCTACATTCTGTGTGATATCAATTAAGGATGGGTTATGTGCTTCCATGACTATTGTGTCTATGTAGCCATCTGTTGGAATGCAAATTTCATTTTTTTAGATGGATGTGGAGCATATTAATGCCTTGTCAGGGCATGGCTACTTTTCTTCAATGTACATGTTTATTTGATGCCTTGAATGTCTTATTTGAAGAGAGAGATGATATTTTTAAGTAAGTATGGTGGCAGGTATTACTATGAAAATTCCAGCTGGGGTCATGACTAAAAAATAATCCTCTGATGACAGTTTTACCTTAATGTTGGACAAATCTCCGTTAAAAGAAAGAATTATGAAAGAAGCCATTTTTTCACCAACATTCTCATGCCATGAGTCTGTTAGAATTGTCATGCAGAGTAATTTTTTCACTTACTCTTTTTAAATCTTGCTTGTTTGTGGATCAGTTATTTGCAGTTAATTTTCAGCATGGAATGCCTAGAGGTTAGTGAGTCATATCTATTATATTTCTTTCAGGGTAAATCTCACCGGATGGTGCTAATTGCTTCATGGTCACCAATCTCAAATGACAATCTGGGTTAATTGTAGTTGCAAGCCATCACTTTCTTGCTGATAGATAAAAATAGATGAGTGACTGTCATCCCTTATGACATCTTGAGCCAAGCATCTTCACAAGTGGGGTCACTACCATTTGAGCATTGTAGGCCCCACTCAACAAGATTAAAAAATCAGAATTTATTTGAATATTAACCAAAGAACAGCTTTCCATTTTTATGCTTTGACTAGTACTAAAAAAAAGAGAGTGGGAAACAAGAGATCCAAATCAAAATTACTCAAGATTTGGGTGGATAGTGAACCAATATTAGGATTAGTAGAGCCATTCCTTTCTGGTCCATTGATATACTTATAACTCTAATAACCTTATTGTTGAAATAGTTCCATAGACATCTCATTGAAACCCCAAATGTACAATGTATTTCTCAAGAATGATTCATTATGATGATAAAGTGTAATAAGTTGAGATTTTGGAGATCAATAGTACATTCTTGAAGGCTTTTTTTGGCATATGAGGTATTGCATGTTGTGGAAGGGTTTCATTTGACATAGTTTGATCTCAAGTATGTACTCTTCTCCCAAATACTCTGGATTTTCTAATATGTGGGGCATAGATAGTGTCCTTTTATATTATGTTATACATGCCATGCGTACTTAGTTTTGTTATTTTAATTGTTGTCTAAGGTAGTGTAAGTTACCAGATGGTTCTAAACAGTCAAATCCAACCATTGAGGCCCCAATGACTATTGGTCCGTAAAACAATATTTACATGGTCAAGGAAGGTGTACTGATCTTAATAAGGCCCTTGTGCTGCTTGCATTTTTAATTGGATACCACATCTCAAATAAAGCATCTATTTTTTACATTCTTGTGCAACCCTCCTAGTATGAATTACTATTCTTAACTCATACTGCAAATGATTGTATTGGTTGTGCAGTTTTAGTTAATATGGGGTTTCTATGTCATCATGTTGGGTTTTTCAATTGACAATGAAGGGTTTGACCTTCATATATTTAGTCTATTTTCATGAGTCTTTTAGTCTGCATGGTTTCCATCTCATCTGGCTAGGGTTTCAATGCACATCACATTTTTACCAGACAAACCTTCGTTTTCCCATAATAGCTCATACAAGATTGTTGAACCCATATCAATGATTGTATTGAAATTTCCGAACCTAATGAAGGATTTTGACCAGCAGGTTTGTGTACCTTTTACAGAGGCATTGCAATGGTGGAGAATTGCTATTTGAGAGTCACAATTATTATACAAGAAGGCTACAAATGAATATAAATTGTATATCTAAAGGTTCTGCAAACCAACCTTCTCCAAAAGATGATTGAATTTTGTCATCATGTTTTGAGAAACCATGAAAAAATTAACTAGTTAAAAGCAATTTTTTTTTAACTTTTAAATTAAAATTATACTTCCTACTCTTTACCCAGCATGGATCCCACAAATGTTACACTAATACAAGTTGAATAGTAATCATACTATACTGTTTTATATGAAACACAGGTTAAATTGATTTTTATAAAGCTACTCCTTTACACAAGAAGGTCCCCACTTACATAGACCATTCCTATTTGCACAGAGATTTTGTGTTGAGCTACCATGCAAACAATTAGAAATTAGTTAAGTTTGTTAGGTATATCATGTTGTGTTGTCAATGAATACATTTTCTTAATAGATCAGCTGCTGAAATATATAAATACATGTTACGGCTGTTTCTATATTCTGCTGAATATATCATATCACCTTGGTATTGTTATGGCTATTAATTAGTTTTGTTGGGAAAAAAATGATGGTCGCGGGTTACCGGAGATTATCATCAGTACAACCTTTTTGAACAAGAGGACTTCTATTATAGTCTTATTCTCTCAGTTTCCAACTTCTTTTTTTCTTTACAGATCAACTGTTGCTGCAACTTAACATTCACTAGTGAAGGAAGAATGCTGTCAAATTTTGCTAAACCCCTTTAATTTGTAACAATGGTTGCCATTAGAAATTAAAATATTATTACCATATTTTGTTGATATAGTAGAAAACTAAATTTTTAATTAGAGTGTTTAGAGTTAGATTTTTCGAATATTTAGGATTAGAGAATTTGTTTCTCAAAAATAAGATTATGCTCTTCTCTTGCATTGAATGATGATTTGAAGAACTAGAAAAACTTGAAAGAGATAATATTCTAGGGAATATTCCTATTTATGCTTTTGTTTAGCAAGTTGTTTTGGGAGATTCTTAGAGTGAATTTGAGCTCACCATTGAGGCTAGAGCATTTGGAAAAGTAGACTTTACCTTTTCTTGCATCCAAATTGACATATGAGGCTTGATTTGTGAAGGTTTTCATGTGGGAGTTACTAAAGAAATTTTGTAGGTAGCTGATATTTTAGAGCAACTAGGGTCAAATCTATAACAATCGCTCTCAATATTTCTTTTTGAAAAAAATTGTCATCTCAAAACAAAAAGGAATCTCAAGCACTTCCTTTCCACTTTTCGATCACCAAGTTCCTAGTGTGGTTGAGGTGAAAGTATACAGTTGTAATATCCCCCTTAGTTTCTTCCTAATTTTGAGCACACAACACTTCACCCGTTAACGTTAGCCCAAGAAAGATAACCAATTGAAAACAACCCTTCACTTTCTGATCACCTAGATCTCGGAGTGGGCAAGGTGAGAGCATACGGTGTAAGGGGATCTGTTAATGATAATATGAAAATACTGGAAGTATAATGATGTTGGCGACAAACCAACGGATTTAGGAAATGTAAAATGTTAGGCGGTAAGTCGACCTCTTCCACTTTTCAATGGGCTATCGAAAAGTAAATGAAGTAAATGCTTTGGCGGCAAGCCAACCTCTTCCACTTTTCAGTGGGCTATAGAAAAATAAATGAAGTAAAATTCTTAGGTGGCAAGCCGACCTCTTCCACTTTTCAGTGGGCTACAAAAATGTAAGGAAATTCAACCACGTATTCATCGGGAGTGGAAATACATGAACTGAAATGGAAGAGCTGATCAGTACTACTGAATCAACGTTACAATATTGAGTCTTATACAATGAATTCATGAGATAACTTAGCAACTTGAAAGCCCAAATGTTAGAAAATGGATTCCATGGCAAATACAAAGATAAACATCAGGAAAATATTGCAAAATACAAAAATACTAGGTCTGATATAAAATGGCAGCATTTAGATTTTTTGATCAGCAACCCTGGAAACCACCAATATGCTCGTAACTTTCTCAAAACACCTCTGAATGAGCTCAAATTGAAAGCAAATGATGTCTAGAGGCTAGGTGTCCAATCTCAAGCAACAAAAGCACTCCAAACAACTATCATCTTTTTTCCTTGTTTCCCAATGCCCTCATAGAAAAGGTACAACCTCCTTGAAAAGGATGACCTTGTCTTAAAAATCCAAATCTTCACCAAAAATCACCAAAACTTGAGCAATGAGGCGCCCAAGTATGAGGAATGCACAGGTTCAATATCCAGAACAAAATATCATTTCCTCAAATCAGTGCGAGTCAAAATGTACTTCAGCCGTACTCAAACCACCAACTTATAAGATTGAAGAAAACACACCAAAATGAACCAACTGGAAGCAAACTCACTATCGCACCCAAAAAACATAAAACATTAAATGAATCCATCTCCTTTGAAGCTCAATCTGTAAACTTTGACTTAAGAAGCAATCACTAATCAACTAGGAGTTGTCTTTCAAACTCGAAACTGATGAAGAAACTAAGAGGCATCTCAACCTCGAAGCAAGAGTTTGAATAAAATTAAGCAACACTTTGTTATATGAAAAGATAATGGATACCAAATGAAGAGGCAAGACCCTGTATATATAGCTTTTTCAAACCCAAAATTTTGAATTTGCTTTTCCCTCCAAAAGGGATACCCTTATGAGGAGAAATATAATAACCTTTTAATTTTTTCATTTTAACTTGACTTTTGGCGTCCAACTTCATTTGCAACAATAAAATTTATAAAAATGCAAATATTACTCCATTTTGAATGACCATATGAAAGACCACCTTTTAAGAACAACTTAAACCAATGAGTCTGGGCTTCAAAAAGTGTTGGAGTACGGGGAACACTGAGAGGGGGGGCGAATCAGTGTTTCAACAACCAATTTCAACCCAAATAGTTTTTAAACCATTTAGTCTCTTTGTAATCATTGAATGTTTAATTGCAGGAGTGTAACCAAATGTAATAGCCAATAGCAGATCTTTAATCATAAGAACTCAAATGTTGCAAAGCAGATAAAAGAAGCAACAAGACCAAAAAGCATGAAACATGATAATCACATGAACCACAAAAGAATCATAACACAACATTTTCATGAGTGGAAAACCCTCATAGGGATGAAAAACCACTTGGTAAAATGCCTCATTGGCTTAATCAAAACATTGATTACAGAGTCTTTCTGGCTATTGTTTGTGCCTCATTGGCTTTTCAAGTTCATAACTGCCTCACTGGCATAAAGATGTCTAACTGACATTATCAACAATCATGAAGAAATAAATTACAAAGGGTTTCTCTTTCTCATTGCAAACAACTCTGAACATTAATACATCCTATGTCCTAAAGGTTCATTACATCTGGAACCCTTAAAACATAAAATATATCAATTTTTGCCTTTTGTATACAACCTTTCAAGATATTTTGTTTACTTTCCAAATGCATACAACATTTTCAAAATGCACATTTCATAAAACTAGAAAAAAAGAAGAAACCTCTACATTCAAAGCAAAACAACTTATATGACTAAAACAACCGAAGAAAAGTTATCTCATGATTTTCAGTTCGCAGTCTAACCAAAGCCTTAGCTTAAAACATCTGAAACAAAGTGTTTTGCAATCTAAATCTTCAACTCACAGTCTAACAATAGCCCGTGCTCAAGCATACATTATGAATATATAGCGATAGACAACCTTATTAAATTTGCAATGCCATACCTTTCTTTTTACCAGATTGCAACTGAAGACAACTTACAACTTGTAACTGCACAACCCATCGAAACTACCAGTGTCCATAGACACCATTAACTTTCAAGAAAAATCCTTTATAAAATTGCTACTCACCCATGTCGAAGTATCAAGCCCTAAGCTTGTTGTGCATACACCGTTCTCCCACATTTTCTCCAAGCCCTAACTCGGCTATCAAGTTTTACAAAATGATTAACTTTTAGGTCAAAACAAAACATATTCATTATGTCTTCTACACAACAAAAACCACAAGCATCATTGTGTCAGCATTTACCATTATGGTGTTGTTTATTTTTCCAATATAAATAAAACATCCCAATAATCAATGCCTTGTGTCAAGAGCCTTATGTGTTAATTCAAGACTTTAAGCTTTAACAATTATTGTTGTCTTAGTAAAAATGATGATGTATTCAAATGCCAACGAATACCACCCAAAGCCACAACCCTTATGCACTTCAAAAGACCATGTACCAAGATGAATATTCAACTTGACATCAATGCCAACCTTACCTAATGTCAAAGGGGTCAACAAACTCCCCCTTTGGCATTGATGTCAAACCCTATCATTGCCAACAAATGCTTATTATCTGTATAAACATCAAACCTGTCAAACACCTTCAAATGCCTATATGAAATCATCATGAAACATGTATTAGTAGATCATCAACACCATCTTACTGTCAAGAATACAAAGTAAATTGTCCTCAACTACTGTGAGAAGAAGAATATGTATTAACCACTGTGAGAATGCTGCCCACTGTCAAAAAGAAACAATATATGACTACAAGCAAAAATAAGATTGTTGTTAGCCACTATCTACTGCCAAATACAACAAAATAAGCAGCAAAAATAGAGTATATGATGCCACAAGTATATGATACCAATAGCCCACTGCCCATAACCAACTGATTACACCATCATGCATTGAAACTATCAAAATGAAACACAACTGTACATGGTAGACATGCTATCCTTGTCATAATACCTGCTATCCTCTATATAATGAAACTGCTGTCAAAATGAAATTGCAAGACTAAATACCAAATTGAAGAGCAATGAATTTCAAAGCATGTAAGCATGTACCACTGTTCATCTCCCCCTTTTGACAAAAAATCCAAAGAACAAGAAAGAGGGGCAACAAAAGAAACTGTGAAAGCAATGTATACCTATTGTATAACTTGTGTAAAGAGGCCATATACCAAAATACCAATGGAACAAGCCTTATAAACTGTTGGTAGAATGAAAATAAAAAAACTGTTAGATCCAAAATATGTAAGTCATAATAAGAATACTCTGCATCATAATGACTACCATAATGCATAACACTGCCAAATCACACATGTCACCAAGAGTGAGTATATTCTAGAGAGAAATGCAAAAGTCTCATAGAGCAACAAGTATTAGTATGGAGCATCAAGACTTGACAATCATCCACTGTATCCTCATGGTGCACAATACCACAGATAATCACAAACTGAACATGGAAAACATGAACAAACTGTCATTACTATAAGAAGTATGCATCAAAAACACACAGTGAAGGCATCAAAATTGTCATGTACAAGCTCAAGCCACATACTGAAATGATATGTTGCATGATGAATATCTAATCATAAAGAAAATATGAATGAACTGTTAACAACAAAGAACTATTCATAAGTCAGGGATAAAGAATTAGCTTGAAAGCTCCCCCTAAAGTTTTGCATAACTGATTTGTGCTATTGAAGAGAGCTAAGGGAGAGAACACCAAGTCTATCCCTTAAGCTTTCAAACACCTCTTTTGCTAATGGATTTGTAAAGATATTAACTACCTGATCACATGATGCCACATAATCCAAGACAACTTCATTTGCTAGAACCTTTTCCCTCAAATAATTATAGTGGATAGCTATATGTTTGGTTCTTGAATGCATCACAAGATTTTTTGAAATGTTTATAGTACTAGTGTTATCACACAAAATATGAACATGTTGAGATACTTCCACTTTGATATATTTTAGTGTTTGTACCATCCACAAAACCTGAGAATATGTGGCAGCAACAATATATTCTGCCTCAACAGTTGACAAAGACACATAGTCTTGTTTCTTGCTGTGCCAAGCTACCAATTTGCCACCCAAGAAAAATGCTCCTCTAGATTTTCTTTTTCTGTCATTGATACATCCTACCCAGTTAGCATTAGTGTAAGCAAGTAAAGTAAAATCATCATGCCTTGGTTACCACAAACCATAATCAATGGTGTCATTGATATATCTTAAAATTCTTTTGATAGCATTTAGATGAGATTGCTTGGGATAAGATTGAAACCTAGCCACCAAGCATACAACATGCATAATGTCAGGCCTTGAGGCAGTCAAGTAGAAAAGGCTTCCTATCATAGACCTGAACATGGTGTGATCTACATCAGGCAAATCAACATCTTGACCTAATTTGTAGCCAGTTTCCATGGGAGTTCCAACTGATCTGCTTTCATCCATTTGAAATCTTTTGAGCATCTCTTTTGCATATTTCATCTGAGAAATAAAAATACCCTTCTCAAGTCGAGAGACCTATAACCCAAGAAAGAAAGAGAGTTCTCCTAGCATGGACATTTCAAACTCTGCTTTCATAATGTTAGGAAAAATAGAACTCATATCATCATCATTGCTCCCAAAAATGATATCATCTACATAGACAACAACAACCAAAATATTGTCACCTTTTGTCATGAAGTACAAATTACTGTCAACAGCTCCTTTGGTGAATCCTTGACCTTGCAAATGTTTATCCAGCTTAGAGTACCAAGCTCTAGGAGCTTGTTTCAAGCCATATAATGTTTTTTAAGTCTATAGACATTATCTTTTTTTCCTGCACATTCAAATCCCTCGGGTTGTTCTATGTAAACTTTCTCCTCAAGCTCACCATTTAAAAAGGTTGTTTTGACATCTATTTGAAACACTTTGAAACTTTTATAAACAAAAAAAGCTAGAAAGATTCTTATATCTTCAAGTCTAGCTATAGGGGCAAAGGTTTCATCAAAATCAATACCCTCAATTTGAGAGTAGCCTTTGTAGACAAGCCTTGCCTTATTTATGATTAGAATACCCTTTTCATCAAGTTTATTTCTAAATACCCATTTTGATCCAATGCCATTCTTGTCCTTGGGTCTAGGAACAAGTTCCCATGTCCTGTTTTTCTCTATCTGCCCTAATTCCTCTTCCATTGCCTTAATCCAGAGTTCATCTTTACTAGCCTCTAAATAGGTTTTAGGTTCAAGTTCTGAAATCAAACATAAATGTACCTAATCACTTGCATTGGAAAGTTTTCTTCGGGTTTGAACACCAACATATCTATATCTTAAATGATTTGATCTTGAGGATGATTCCTTTGCATTGTCTTCGAAGGAGTCTTAGATGCTATTTCCACAAGTTTTTCAACATCTTCTTGTTTTTTTTCCTCTTCTTTTGATTTCACCTCTTTTTCAGGTAGATGAACTTCTCTATCATCTTCCTTTTTCCGTTCATATCGCTGCAACATCTCATCAACTTTCACATTAGTACTTTTAATCACTCTTTTCAACCTTTCATTAAAGCATTTGTAAGCTTTACTGTGAGTAGAGTAACCCAAGAATATACCTTCATCATAGTAGGATTCAAAATTACCTAAACCTTCATCATCCCTTTTAATAAAACATTTACTACCAAAGATTCTAAAATATGCAATATTTGCAGGTCTGCCATACCATAGTTCATAAGGAGTATAATTAGTCTTAACTCTTAACTACACATTGTTTAATGTATAAATTGTTGTATGGGCAGCTTCTTTCCAGTAAATGTTTGGTAAATTAGCATCTTGGAGCATTGTCCTCGTCATTTCTTTAATTGTCTTGTTTTTTCTTTCTGCTACACCGTTTTGCTGTGGTGTTCTAGAGGCTGAATATTGCCTCTTAATACCATGTTCTTCACAATAGTCCACAAATTCCTTTGAAGTGTACTCACCACCTTTATCAGACCTTAGGCACTTGATTTTTTGATCCGACTCCCTTTCAACCATTTTCCTAAATATTTTAAATCTGTCAAAAGCTTCTGATTTGTGTTTCAAAAAGGTTACCCAAGTCATCCTGGTATAATCATCAATAAAGAGCATAAAATACCTTTCACCATTCAATGATTTTTTCCTTGTAGGACCACACAAGTCTGAATGAACAAGTTGTAAGGGTTTAGTTGAAGAATACTCTTTGGATTTAAAAATTACTTTTGTTTTCTTGCCTAGCTAGCACTCCTTGCATGTATTGCTGCTAGGTTTAGAGATAACATGCATATTTCTGACATTTTGATACTTACTGATCTTGACAAGATTTCCATAATTGATATGCCCAAGTCTTCCGTGCCAAAGTTTACTCTCTTCAACCTGACTCATGAAACAAACAAGTCCATCTTTACTATTGTTTGTGGTCTCATGAAGATTATAGATGTTTCCTTTTGTTCTTAAACCAATTGCAACAAATTTTCCAGATTTCTTACTGATTTCACAACCTTGAGCAGTAAATGTGACTTTGAAGCCATTGTCACAGATTTGACTCACTCTGAGATGATTATGAGTTACACCTTCTACATAGTAGACATCATGTAAGGGAGTGTCATTATCCAGAAGTATGGTGCATTTTCCTTTGATCAGAATACAAAAATCATTCCCAAATTTGATTGAACCACCAATGTAATCTTCACAACTAACAAACTTGTTCTTATCACCAATCATGTGGTGAGAGCATCTACTGTCCACAACCCATAGGTCTTTCTTTTGGGCATGTAGGTTTGTTTGGCCAAACATTGCTTCAACCTTCTTTGGTTTCCAAACAAATTTTGTTTTGTCAACACTAAAAGATGTCTTGAGATGAGTGCTACTTTTGCTTTATTGCATTGCAAAGTTAGGTCTACAAAACCTAGCTATATGTCCAAGATTTCCACATTTATAACACTTCAAATTGTTCAAGAACTTAAAAAGATTCCCATTTACAAAACTAGGCCTCCTTCTAGACATAACCCTATTATCATTTGCTTTGTGCCTGAATTGACTACAATAGAAGCAATAGCCAAAGAATTGTAGATTACATCTAAATGGATTACCTCTTTTTTCAATGAGTTTCTCATTGGTAGCATCAACATGTTGAATTTTATTTGCATACGAGCATTGTCCTTCTAAAAAAACCTAGACCAGGTTTATCTTTGTGGTCTTTTTGTTTGTTCAAGAGGCCTGCTAGCTTGTCACTGCTATCACACATGAAAAGTTTTTTTCTTAAAGCAATAATCTCTACCTCTGGAGCATGACATTCCTTTTCTTCGATTTTTAACTGTTCTTGAGTAACTTCTAAAATTTTCTTGTTTTCCTCAAGTTGAAGTTTCATGCCTAAGATTTGTTTTTCAAACCCAGCAATTTTGTTAATCAGGTTTTCAGTATCTTTTTGAGTTTGATCTTTCTACACTATGGCTTCCCTTTTGAGTTTCTTGATTTCACTAAGGGCACATTTTAGCTCACCCTCAAGATTAACCTCAAGTTTAGATTGATTTGCAATTTTTTCTTTTTGATTTTCATTAGGACTAACGGTAGTCATAAATAGGGTTTCTTCTCCCTCTTCAATAGATCCTTCTGAGTAACTGTCTGTTACATCAACAAATAGACTTTTCTTCTTTTTAAAATTGTACTGTTTTTTCTTTCCCTATTTTCTACTATCTTCCTCATCACTTTCAAGGTCTTTATTAGGGCATTAAGCAACATAATGCCCAACCTTGCCATAGTTCAAACATTTAAAAGGTAGCTTCCCTTTATACCTACCTAATCCTCTCTTCAATTTGATCACAAGTACAGATTCATTGTCATCCAATTTCTTTGAATCAGATTTTATGTGATTGTCCTTTTTCACAGACTTAAAGGCGATTTCTTTGGCAGTGGGATTATCACTACTCATTCTCATTTCATAGGCTGTAAAGACACCATGAAGTTCATCTAAAGTGAGTTTGTTTAATTCTCTCTCTTCTACAATAGAGATTTTAGGATCATATTTAGGTGTAAGTGACCTTAGCACCTTTTTAACAACAACACTTTCTTCTAAAGTTTCACCAAGACCATGAATTGAGTTTATAGTTTCTTGGACTCTTAGAAGGTAATCAACTACCTTTTCTTCCTCAGTCATCTTTAGGCCTTCAAACTTGGCTCTAAAATTTTATAACTTAGCCTCTTTTAACTTTTTCATCACCCTCATAAATACTAGACAATTTATCCTAGATAGACTTTGCACTTTTACAGTCCATAATTTTAACAAGCACATAATTAGACAACCCACAACAAATAGAATTTGCAACCCTAGCATCACATTCATAGGCTTTTTCCTCATCTGCAGTAGAGGGTGTTGTTGTGGCAGTGTACCCAGTCTCAATTGCATGCCAGACTTCATAACCTAGAGAAGTTATATGATGCTGCATTCTATATTTCCAAAAAGCATAGCTAGTACCATCAAATAATGGTGCTTTGGAAGTAGAAAGACCTTCTTGATTTTCCATGTCAAGTACTCCACCAAAAATGCCCAAAGTTGGTTAAACTTTTGGCAAGGGTATGACTCTGATATAACTTGTTGGAGTACGAGAAACACTGAGAGGGGGGGGTGAATTAGTGTTTCAACAATCAATTTCAACCCAAATAGTTTTTAAAACACTTAGTCTCTTTTTAATCATTGAATGTTTAATTTCAGGAGTGTAACCAAATATAATAGCCAATAGAAGATCTTTAATAATGGGAACTCAAATGTTGTAAAGTAGATAAAAGAAGCAGCAAGACCAAAAAACATGAAACAGGATAATCACATGAACCATAAAAGAATCATAACACAATATTTTCATGAGTGGAAAACCCTCATAGGGATGAAAAACCACTCGGTAAAATGCCTCATTGGCTTAACCAAAACACTGATTACATAGCCTCATTGGCTATTGTTTGTGCCTCACTGGATTTTCAAGTTCATAACTGCCTCATTGGCACTTCAAGTTCATAACTGCCTCACTGGCATAAAGATGTCTAACTGACATTATCAACAATCATGAAGAAACAAATTACAGAGGGTTTCTCTATCTCATTGCAAACAACTCTGAACATTAATACATCCTATGTCCTAAAGGTTCATTAGATCTAGAACCCTTAAAACATAAAATACATCAATTTCTTCCTTTTGTATAGGATCTAGACTAGATTGCAGTATTGAAATGTTTAACTTTTACAATTCTTTTACAATGATTATTTCAAGTTAATTAGATCGAAATTAACTTAAGGAAATAACAAAATGAAAGTAATAACAAGGTGATTATAACAGAAATGAAGGAAATGAGAAACAGAAAGAGAGAGAAGAAGAGAAGTGCAAACAACGCTTGATAACGGAGTTCGTCACAGAATGTGACTACGTCTCCGGGTCCACTCCAATAGAGAGACCGATCCGATTAACTCCAAAATCGATTACAATGATGCACCAAGACCATCAGTTCGGTAGCATAACAGGGCTCCGACATTCAACAATGGCTTGAAAATTCTTCAACAAGACCTCTCTTTCGTCAATCTCAGCATCAAGACTTCATCACCTGAAAAACTTGTTCTTTACTCTCACCTTACACCCCTTTTTATACAAAGAATTTTCTCAATTTGGCCTTCAACCAAATGATTTGGAAATATTCACCTTATCTCTCCAAATACATAAGGATCTTCATAAATCTCCCTAATTTTACATAATAATCTTTAAAAATAATTTTAAAAATCCCCTTAATAATTTTAAGCCCTTCAAGTATTCTTTTTCGGGCTAATATTGTTTTGGGGGTTTGGATTTAATTTTTATAGCTATCGGTTTAAAAATAATCCAACAAATATACCCGACGCCTACTCCATACCTAAGCCATCGAATGGCTCATTGGTGGCCAAAGATTTTGTTACCCGAGTGGTTCCGGGTTCCACTCCCGACGGGTAGCATTTTTCCCACTTGGTGGATTTGCTAACTGATTAACAAAAACCGACACCCATACATAGTACAGCGCCGGATATGTGGTCCAACGGCATTGCGGATTCTTCGGATGTTGGAGGTTGCCGGTTCGAGTCTCGCCAACAAGAGTAGTTATTTTGTTAAAACAAACAACGAACATGCCCATCCACGGGGAAAATGAGGAGGCCACGTGGCATGCCTACGATGTGACACGTGGCAAAAACTGACTCGCCGACTGTGCTGACTGGGTGCCGCTCTAACGCCGACGTGGAGACTGAGTCATCTGCTGACTAGACGTTGACGGGGATTGACATCGTGCTAGCTGACTGGGATGTTGATTGGAATACAGGATGCCACGTGTCAACACTTCATTCACTGCCAATGACACGTCACTGCCGACAGGATGCCGAGTAGGATGATGACGTGTCGCTGACTGTGATGATGACTGTACCTGCCACGTAAGCTGTCGTTTGTACGGATGCCACGTGTCGTCATCCCAATTGGTTCCGTACAATTACTCAACCGCCACGTGTCATGCCCAAATTCGTCCACTTGTATTCCGTACAGTACGGTCTGACTGC
The DNA here is from genome assembly GCA_007115665.2 of Sequoiadendron giganteum. Lineage (NCBI taxonomy): Eukaryota > Viridiplantae > Streptophyta > Pinopsida > Cupressales > Cupressaceae > Sequoiadendron > Sequoiadendron giganteum. The sequence goes on from CM021100.1 coordinate 206,492,990, forward strand.
TGACGTCATCTTGTACGGACGCTGACGTCATCATTCACCTTCTAGTCACCAAGTCAACCAGGAGCTTTGACCGCTAATAAGTTGAGCATATGATGTCGGATTTCGACGAAATGAACGCCATCGGAAAGCTTGCGACGAGCTCTTCACGATGATGTTGACTTCGACAACTTTTGACGACATCATTTTTTTCGCTTCCTGGACGCCCTCTGATTCCAGTTTGACCCAAGGTTTGACTAGCCATAACTTGCACAAACGGACTCCTTTTTGCTCCGTTCGAGTTGCGTTGGAATCAGGACACTGAACTCTTTCTGATGGTGCTGATTCTAGAGAGAAACGAGACACTTCAATTTTCACTGAAACTATCCACCGGATCAGTATACAACCTTTCAAGGTATTTTGTTTACTGTCCAAATGCATACAACATTTTCAAAATGCATATTTCATAAAACTAGGGTTTCAAGAAGAAACCTCTACATTCAAAGCAAAACAACTTATATGACTAAAACAACTGAAGAAAAGATCTCATGATTTTCAGTTCATAGTCAATCCAAAACCCAAGCTCAAAACATCTGAAACAAAAAGTGTTTTGCAATCTAAATCTTCAACTCACAGTCCAACAAAAGCCCATGCTCAAGCATACATTATGAATATATATTAGCAATAGACAACCTTATTAACTTTTGTAATGCCATACCTTGCTTTTTACTAAAATGCAACTGAAGACAACTTACAACTTGTAATTGCACAACCCATCGAAACTACCACCGTCCATAGTCACTGTCAACTGTCAAGAAAAAGCCTTTGTAAAATTACTGCTCACCCATGTCAAAGTATCAAACCCTAAGCTTGTTGTGTATACACCGTTCTCCCACATTTTCTCCAAGCCCTAACTCAACCATCGAGTTTTATAAAATGATTAACTTTTAGGGCAAAAAAAAAACATATTCATTATGTCTTTTACATAAGAAAAACCACGAGTGTCATTGTGTTGGTATTTACCATTATGGTTTTGTTTATTTTTCCAATCTAAATAAAACATCTCAATAATAAATGACTTTTGTCAAGAGCCTTATGTGTTAAGTCAAGGCTTTAAGCTTTAACAATTATTGTTGTCTTAGTAAAAACGATGATGTATTCAAATGCCAATGAATACCACCCAAAGCCACAACCCTTATGCACTTCAAAAGTCCATGTACCAAGATGAATATTCAACTTGACATCAATGCCAACCTTACCTAATGCCAAAGGGGTCAACAAAAAGCACATTAGAAAATCTCAAATATTATGAATTAAGTTATTAACTTTCCAAAATAGGCTCCAAAAAAAGCAAGAGAAGCCTCTGCCAATACTGCCTTGTCAGAAATAGAAATTGAGTGCTGCACTGCTATGAAACTACATTGCCAAAAATAACACTAACTAAAAATAGCATACTGCTAAAAATAGTAAGTGACTCCAAATTTCATTTGAGCACAAATCGAGCAACTGTCGTAACTTACTAAAAATAGTAATTTCAAAAATATCCTCATATAGAAATGCATGTCACACCCCTTTGAAGCTCTCTGAAAACCTAGAAAGACCTAGAAGACAAATTGTTGAACTTCTGCATGCAACCCTTGAAAACTCGGAAGGAAGCCTCCTGGAAAATAAGAAACCCTAATCCTACCTCCAACTAGCCTACGAGATTGAAAATAGGCTAATGGCCACTGGAAAGCATAGTGCTAAAAATGTGGACATTACAACCCACCCTTCCCAAATATTATTTCTCCTCAAGCAATGCCACCACAACTCTAGAAATATTATGCTGATCCACATAAAACCAAGTAGGATCCCATGGTCCCATGTCCATATAAGAAAGGACCCACCATGTCGATGCTGCACCACTCTGATCACATCAGTGAAACCATTGTGCCAAATTTGCACTATCCTCCCCTATAACCATAAAATATCACCATCCATGAGACTCAATCTGAAATACCTGGGAGGCCTGAAATCAATACCATACAACATCTCTTGCCCAAATGATTATTATAAGTCTATATTTGCAATGCCACTGCTTATCACAATCCTAAGCAATATGAAGGAAAGTCTACTCAAACTCAAAACCATACTTAGCATATCTCCTCATGGTGTCTAGCAGATCCACAACTGCATATGTGACTCCTTCAAATCTTCTTGCTAAAAGGAATGCCATTCCTCACAAGAGGTCAACAAATATATCATCATAATACCTCACACAACCATGAAGAATCCTTAAAAGTTTGTTTGTTCCAACTCCAAGAGTCTCAGAATGGTGAACCAAAGCAAGTGGAGTTTCGTTGCCCTAAACCAAAATTGAGAGGGAACTACCAAGGCTTGCATCACAAACCCTCATATAATGAACTCTCTGAGTTCGAAAGGTTTGAAGTAACCAATAGTCATTGGTGATCAGAGCTGGAAACAATAAGGTACAATCTCAGTTTAGTGCTCTACTCAAGTGATAACAATAGTGCCCATGAATTTCCCACACATTAGCATGTGAGAAGAGCATAGTGTTGCATAATAACACCTCAAAAGTGGTTGGGAAGCACTTCAAAACAATCTCCAACTAAAATCTTGTACCTCCTTGGCAAGAAATAGTGTGTCAACTCTCCTGAATGAGAGTAACTCCAAGTGTAAGGTGGTTAGTCTGCAACCAAACAACAAACTTGAGACTCAAAATCTGATCCTTTTTGTGTTTAGGAACACTCCCAAGAGCAACCACCTGTTCATTTCTCCAATCCTTAGAAATTCTCTCCAATCCATTTGTTGATGAGAAAATGGAACCACCAAATGGTTGGTAAAAGAGGGGACAACTCCATAAATTCTAAAAAAATTGATACTTATCCCTCCAAAGATCTTCCATGCCATACCCAATAAGCTCTATGAAACCGTGTTGAGGATCCAAAGCATGGATACCCAACCAAGAATGATCTCCAACACACTTGGAAAAGTACACAACACATCTCAAAGTTCCAATTAAAACCGTATTCTCAAGAAATTAGTGACTTTTTTGGTGAACCCCTGAAGCCTATCCATTGAAGCTTCAACAAAAAAGGAGCCTGGAACAATCATTGTCTTCAAACCCAATTCCCAAAATGGACTAGTATGAACTAAAGCATCACTCAACTCAAGGAATAGATTGACAAACATGTAAATATCTTGTGTTGGTCCTTCTTCCTCCCAAGATTCATAGGTAACAAGTCTGAAATATTCTCTCCTTGCTATTGTAATGAACCCTTCAACAACTACCAAACTATGCTTGGACAACACCTTGATATCAAATATGATGAAGTCACCATGATTCAACACTTCCCATATGGAGACTTTATCCTCTAACCCACTTATGCATTCACTATCAAGCAGCCTCGAAAGTTTACCAATCACCAAGTGTGACACATCCTCATGGTTTGATTTCAAATTATTAAAAAGCAGAAAACCACACTTCGTCTCATGCTTGGAAAAATCATCATATGCTCCATCCTCCATCACAAGAGTGGATTATCATAAATTGAATCAACACCTACTTCAAGTGAGGATTTTCAAGAGTTTGGAAGTCATCCCTTTCCTCTTGCTCAATTCCATCTTGCTAATCCAAATCTACACATGCTAATTTTGATTTTCTTGTGAAGCTTTCTAGATCAAAATCCTCTTGAAGACTATCAAGCTCACCAATTACTTGCTTGATTTCTTCAACTCTTTGTTCATTCTCTTGCTCCTTGAAAAGTTTGAAATCAACAAGCTGATCTTTTTCCTTCTTTAGTGCCATCTGGGTATCTTCTAACATCTCTGTTGATTCAAGATCAAGAGTAAGCTCATCAACCTTTCTCTCTTTTCCTTGGAAGGCACTAATGGTCTTCTTTGCAATTTTGAAGGCATAATCTCTATCTCTAATCTAGTGTCCAAAGAGTCTTTGATAATTTGCGGACTAGGGAGGGTGACTCCATCCCTAACTCTTTTTCGTCTCTTATCCACTCGGGCCTTCTAAGAGAGTTCTTTAATCAAACTATGTGTACGGTCAAATCTAGATAGAGCTTGCACTTCATTTTCAATGAACACCATGAATTGACTTTCCCACTCATAAGTATGCAAAGATGGTGAACTGCTGATAGGCTGCAAGTAAAAATCAAAACTTTCATTATTGTCTTCAGTGATTCCTTGGCTATCCCTAGACTCTTGTACCTCATCACCCACTTGATGACATTTCTCAACATCAGGATGATAATCAAACTCAAAAAATTCTCTAAACCTTTGCTCATAATTAGCTCTGTCCATTATTAAATCAGATTTATGTTCAAGAACACCTTTAAACTCTTCATTATTAGAATCCCTATGGTCTTTGAACTCTACTTCCTCCTCACTATCACTTTGATCAAAGGCTAAGGCAACTCTCAACTCAATCAAAGAGTCACTACTGATCATTGTTCTGAAAATTTTAGTAGCAACAAACTCTTCCTTAGTAGCTGCAACAGTCTCAGAGAGGTCATTATGGAGCTTTGCCATACAAGCTTCTTCATCAAAGACATCTCCAATGGAAATCTCATAGCTTGCGTTGTATTTTGAATTTTGAACATCATCTGGGCCAAAGGGAAATTCATCCCAAACAGGTTCCTTGTCATACTTAGGTGCCATCACACCCGAATCCCAAATGCTAAAGGGCCGATTATTTTGATCAAAGGAAGTGTGCTCATTGTATTCCTCTTAGGGTGTTGTCTTCTCAAATAAGTCACTTCCCAACTCACTAATACTAATATCATCATAAGCATCTCTCTCCAAGGTATTAGTTTGGTAATCAACCCTGAAACCATCCATGTCATCATAATTGTAATGGGGTAATGAATCATCAATGTTGGTTGTTTTGAAAACTCTATCCCTTTTTCCATCAATGAGCCCTTTATCTATAGTTATATAATTGATCTCATCATTAGTATTCATATGCATACCTACAAGGTATTCTTGGTTACTTGTCATAAATTCTTCATGTGAAAACTCTTGAGAAGTTGGGTCAACAACAAGGGGACAATTATCCATCACCAAATCTTCAACATGATTAGGTACAAACACATCTGAATCATCACAAACATCATCACTATGATAATAGTCATAAGTTGATTCAATGACACCACCAAAATTACCCTCAACATTCTCTTCATTAGTGAACTCACCATACACTAAAGCTCTAATAAAATATTTTGTGAAGTTGTTAGTCTTAAAACCATCATTGGATGAATCCGAATTAGGATTCAAGACTGTTGTTTTGTTCTTTTTTCCAAACCAATCCTCATTGTTACCTATTTTTAGCTACAACTCAAAACAGGTTGAGCTGAATTGCATTCATCATTAAAAGGTACACAATAATTTCAATTTTTTTGGCTAAGTATTCATGGTTGTACAAATCTGATTACCTTTGAATTTTTGGTATTATTATGCAAATGAATTGCAACAGAAAAACTCATAAATTTGCATAAGAAATGTTGTTTTATTCATATTGTAAAAACCAAAGTCCCACACAAGCCGTGGGAGTAGCTCAATTTGATTACTTAATCAAATACTGAATACAAAGGAGAAATGCATATCACACAACTGGAGATAATATAAGAAAAAGGAAAGAAAGTGATTCGTCATTGCCTGGAATGACGAATCGTTGTTACAATTGTGTTGATCCTGGTTCATCTCCAGCTCTAGGTCCAACTCCAGCTCCAAGATTTACTTGCAAGATCATTGAAAGGCAGTGTTAGAGAAATGAAAAATCACATTCTACCTTATCCCTACATTACCAATAGAAATGTAATTTGCATCCTGTCAGACATTCATCAAATGATTAAGTCATAAAAAAAAAGATGTTCAGGGAGCACAAAGATCAATGGAAGCTTTCAGCTTTGTTGGCGTAAGAACTAACACCTCTGGAGTGTAAGTTTGTACGAACAACTATGCACACTACGTAATGAGTGCTCTTCAAATTAGGAGGGGAAGCTCCCTTGTTTGCTGGTATACATTTTTAAAAGGAAAGTAATCTAAGTCCTATCTTTTTGTTCTCAACTGGAAGAGGCACAAGGTTAAGAAAACCAAGAATGTTGCAGCTAAGGATTTTCTGGTTTCACAGATCATTAACTACAACTAAACTTACTACTTTAAATCTATCCAGTTTCCTCAAGAAAATAGAGCATGAGGAAATGGAGCAGGAGTGTGTTACACAATAAACTTCAGGTACAGACTCACAACGTGAAGGCAAGGTGGGCTCAACTATTTGCTTGGCTGGGAAGAAATTTATTAAAACAAACAAATATACGATAAATTGAGTACAAATTCACAACATGAAGGCAAGGTGGGAACAACAATTTTCTTAGATGAATAGGTTTATTATTACACACATTTAAACGATAAGCTTTAAGTATAGATTAGCAACGTGAAGGCAAGGTGGGCTCAACTATTTGCTCTTCTGAATAGGCTTATTATAAACAAAACACAAGGTAAGCAACTAGGACAATGTATTGCATAGACGAGACACATATACAATAACGATCAAACCAACAACCCCATTTAACTAAGATTGAACAAATACCATAATAATAACATGAAGGCAAGGTGGGATCATCTATTTATTATTACAGTAATTAGTCATGAACAAATACAAAATAACAATATTACAGGCAAGGTGGGCTCAACATATATTTCTATCGCGTGCAAAAGTTATTTACAAATGAGCTGAAAGCTCTTATTTATAGACATCAAAGTGTAGGCAACCCTAAAATCACCTTGAGTCAACTATAGTATTGCAATGCATGCAAGATTTTATTGTTAAACCCTAATAAAGAAAACTATACAGTTAACTGGAAAGCTTCCATCAGTTAACCAATACATCTAATCTAAATGGACAATGTGCAAGCATGCACATCCTTATGAAAGCAAGTTAACTAGAATACTACCATCAGTTAACGCAAAATCTAAAAAGAAACTCCAAGCGAATGTAGATACTTCCAAGATAGACATGCGTGAGATGCATGACATCGAGTTTGTAGGAGTTGAGAAAATACAACACCACAAACCCCGAAGATCACTTGCATGCAAATAACCTGTCACAAAAGAAGAGATGGAGACAAACAAGCAAGGGTTCTTTGAAAATTGAAAATGTATATATCAGAGAGAATGAGAGAATGAATTGATCTGAAATACAATGGGATCAATCCTTATAAAAAGGAGATCATGCAAACCCTAATAAAACCCTAATAGGAAAAACCCTAATAGAAGCCCTAATAGGATAACATTTAATAATTAATATAATTATTAAATGTCACATTATGCAAACTAACGTGAAATCTTAAGAAGGGAATAAAGGTAACTTAATCAACATAATTAAGTTAAGACCTTTACCCTAACAGAGTTAACTCAGAAAGAAGCATCAAGTTAACTGCTGTGACTAAGGTCTATCCCGAAAGGTGAGAACTGAAGTCTATTGGCCATGATCTCGAGCAATTAACCCATCCACGAGGTTGTTGACTACATCACTATTTGAAGGTCGTCACATGTCTCAACTGTCAATTCATTGCTTGTCAGCAACTCAAGCAAACCTGGAAATCTCTGCACATTTAAATTGGCGCTTCACTGACTGGTAACTCTAGCAGCTCTGTAACTGAAGTGATGGCCATTGTTTCTTTTGCAGCTTGACGTTTCTCACGTTTTTCACGCTTTTCTCTAAGGAAGAGTGTTGCATGATGAAACTGCAAAGTTTGACTATGAACCCTATGGTTGTGAGAAATGCAAATGAACTTGCCACACAAGTAGAATTCCAACAGTATCAACCCTCTAAACTGGCCTTGGAAGACAATCAACTATACAAGGAGTGAAACCATGTGGACTTGAGTGACTATGCTTGCCAACCTTCCAGATGCATTTGATACAAATCAGTGTCATCTTTTATGATGAAATCATGAATTAGGACTAGCTTGCTCTTGAATTCAATCTGCGTGAACTACACTCTGAAAAACTCACCTGTTGATTGTAAACTCAACTATGTTTTGACAAATTTTTTCGGAAGCTGAAATGTCACCTAATGAGGCTAAAAATACCCTGTTGGAGGGCAATTTTCACCAAATTTTTTGAAATGTGGGTTTTGTATGGAAAATGTTTCTAAGACAAACCACAACGTCAGAAATGTGAAAAAGTGTCGTTTAGCTTGACAAGCAAAGGCTTTCCTGAAAAAAAACAACTGAGGGCAGCAAGGGCTGCGGGGGGCAATTTTCCCGAAAAAATCTAAGATATGGGTTTTGTCTAGAAGATGATTCTAAGAGAACCCACAATGTTAGATCCGAAAAATATCAAATTCTAATCCACCATGCAAAGGAATCTCAGTTGAGAAAATCAAAGCTTCGACAATCGATGCTTTGGAGTAAATTTTCTTGAAAAATTCTAACACATGGGTATTGTAGAGGAAGTCATGCACAACCAACCCAAATGATCAGATTTGTCAAAAGTCGTCGAATCTTGGACAAGCGAAGAAAACCTAAGATGAGAATAAAATAATTTAAGACATAAGATAGAAGTTTTAATGTTCTGCCTTTGCCAAAATCGCCATCTTGTCTTGAAGTTTGCTGATGAATCTGGACTTATGCCTACAAAAGAATATTTTTGATGTCTTCACAACTGATTGCTGAAGAAATTCTCTAGTCTCAAGAAGAAATTTTCCTTCTTCTCAAGTTGTGTGAGAGAAATAATGGATGCCATGTTGAATAAAGGGAAAACCGTAGCATTATGACGCCACTGCAAGCTTTAAATCCTGATTTAAAAAATAAATCTTCTGATTGGACCCCACTTAGTTGAACTGCCATTGATTCAGAGTCCTAGATTAAAATAATAAAATATTAACTTGTTCTAGCATGCGAACTTGAGAATTAGCATTAAAAAGGCACCAATAATAAATTATTGAAGAAAATCGCCATTTTAAAACCTTGCATGCAAAACAAATATTAAATACTATTTTAATCGGTTAGCAAAAAAATAACACAACATCTGGATGCACTCGGGCAACTTCACTGATTCCAGAAAGTCCAAATTTGACCTTCTAGGCGTCCATTTGCAAGAGTTATTGAATTTTTTACTGTCCTATTTTATAGCTAACTACAAAGTTATAGTTGGCCATGTTCAACTTTGATTTCCGGGTGATTGAGTGAACTTGTGACTGAGTTGAGATATCCATTGTGAAGCCTGCGTAGAAAAGATGAAATGTTTGTTGGGAGCTGCAACCACTAAAATCAACGTTTGACACCTCAAAAAATTAGGCACCTTTGATTAAATTGATGCAATGATTCTAGACAACCATTTCTTTGTTTTGCCATTTGACGCTTCAAACTGCCACTACCAGTGAACGATGAACCCTACTAACTAGATGATAGATTCATTGTGTGACTGGAAGTATTCTGCATCCAATGACTATATGTAAGGCATCTGAAAGATGCATCAGGAACCCCAAAAAGAAGGGCGCCCCTAGCCTATGACGATGTAAACACCATTTTGACAAGTGTAGCTTTCATCTAGACACCACACTTTGACCCCTGACACCGAGAGTTGGAGTGCTTCGATTCACGCACCATCTGTCTCTCTACGTAGCTGGATCAACTTACAAGAGATGTATCTGGAGGAAACGAAGCAAGAAAACTACTTCTCAGACCTCAAAGAGAAGGGCACCTTTTCCAAGGGGATGTGTATTTTCCATACAACCATTTTCTGGTTGCTTTCACTTTTTAGCATTGTACACTGACCTCACATGTACGAGTGTTTACCAAATCTCGGAGGCTGATGACTGGACTTGTTGGATAGCTAGAGTAGTTGCACACAAGTCTCGTGAAGACCATGAATGTCAAAAACCCCATTTGGCAGGCCTAAAGGCTGGGTGCTTCTAGCCTACAAGGATGCAGGTGTGTATTACTACATTTCTCCACCCTCTGACTTACGTGTTCGGTAGAACCTCTGTCACGATCACTCAGAATGTCAGACCACCTCACAAACTAATGCGTTGCGAAGCTCAACTAGATTAGAAAAGATCTTAGGAAGACAACATCTGCAAATTCATTCATCTGAGGGGCCAAATTAAAGGGAGCCCTTGGACTACAGGGGCGCAAAAACCATAAACTTGATAGTCTTTGTAACTTACAACCTCCTCGTACCCTCAGCTTCTGATCTCGATTGTCAGAGTTCTGCACTATGTACATCTTCGCTTGATAGCTCATCGAAACTTTGGGCTAATTCTGAAGAGATTGAACCTATTTGCAAGCACTTGCAACAAGATTTGAGCCTTCAAAAAGAAGGGCGCCCCTGGGCTACAGGGGTGCAGATTTGTTCTCTGCTTGATGATTTTCCTCCATTACATGCTCTTCGAACACCATACTGGCTGCTGAGTTGTCCATGTAGAAGCACTACAACTACTAATGTGAATGTATGACTATATTTCACCATTTTCACATGTACAAACACTGTAAAGTTGATTTGCATGTTGATTGCGCAAGTGTCTCGTACGTTACATAGTGAAAAGTTTTCCAGACTTGGAATATTTTTGCACTTTTTGCCATTTGAAAATCCACTCCGTTGAGAAGCATTTTTTTCAGCGTCTTTCATCATAGAATGTTTTGCTTTGAGTTTCAGGCTTAAATTTTGACACCTGGTATTGGCCAACTGCCATTGACGACCTCAGAGGTCCTAACTTTTCTCCCGAAAAAAGTGAAAACTACCCAGTAGACTTAATCTAACTTTTAATTGAAACCAACTTCACCACTGTGATCATGATGCAAAATAAGCCAATCGAAATTAATTTCAGCCAATTTTGACAAGTTTCTATTTTTTAGGGTTTTTGACCTAAAACGGGGGTTCGAAAACCCTAATTTTCAAAATTTTCAAATTTTGCCAGTATCCTCCTAACATCACACTGACCATAAGCCCATACTTGATTTGCCCAAAAACTGAGTTTTGACCTCATTTTTACAAGGTTTAGACCATTTTAAGCAAAATGCCTTAATGAAGCAAAAAAATTGGTTTGGGTACAACAAGCTTCAATTATTTTGCTAACAAGTTTGTTCACTGTGTAGGTAACAGGTACATGTTTCATTGCAGATTCATCATGTTCAAGATCACAACATGTGGAGGAAATGGGATCCCACTGTTAGAAATCATGTTAGTGTTCACATTAGTAAGTATAAGAATGTTTGAAGTGAAAATAAAAGTGAGTTGTAGTAACAACTCATGAAACTATTCTAGGTGAGAAAATAATTATTTGTAAGGTTTGTTATAATTTGTTAAATAGGTTAGTATATTAGAGGTATGAATGTGTTGAGTTGTTAAAACAACTCAATATATTTAGGGATGTGGTTTATGTTGTTTCCTAAATAATAGGATTTGAGAATCCTATAAATATGTAATGTATTTGAGAGAAGTGATGGGATTGTTTTTGCTTTTGATTATTTTAGCTTCTACTCATCTCTGTCCCATATTTTCTTATACCCACAAGGGTTGAGCTTAACATGCTACCCTCTTGGAATTTTTTTAAGAGGGATTTGGAATGTTTTTCAATCAATGAAAGTGACTTCATTCATGATAGTCACTGTAGGTTCCTAAGAAGGCATATCACCTAACAATGCATGCATTGTGATCAAAGCAACACATCATTAATGAATTTCTATCACCATTAAGCAATGATATATCATTTTTAGAGCTAAACTAAGTTCATATGATAATGTTGTCAAAGAAAACAAGCTATCTATAGAAGAGTGCTTAAGTGATTCTCAGTCTTAAAGTTACACCCTCAAAGAGCAACAACAATGTATTCACAGTCATATATCATGATACAGTTTGGCATAGAAGTTTCTCATGACATGTGTAAAAGTAAAGAGGCAGACATTAAGGCATTCGAAGACAACATTGGAACACAACACACTCAACGACTGTAGTAAGTCAAGAGTAGATGAAACAGAGAGTCAATGCAAAGCCAATGCATGAATGTCATAAAAGAAAGATAACAATGCATAAAGAAAAGGACTGTAATAAGATAGTGAGAATTAGCATGAAGGCATTGCTAAAAGAATGAGAATGATCATTAGGTGGCAGGTCCATGTTAACAGTATCAGCTACAAGTATGAAGATTTATACAATACCCAAAAAATTAAATGGCCTGGGGTTTCATGTTCTTTATTTTTAGCTGAAACCCATTTGGTTTTTTATAACAGAATGTGTGGGAACCAAATATGACAGATTTTATGCATTTTTTTGAGTAACACAATGTCAAAATATATCATTTTCTTGCTATAGAATATCAACACAATACCCATATGAGAAAATGCTAGATTTCATCTATGAGCCTGCATCTTTAAGGGTTACATGCCTTGATACCCAAAACAAGAAAATCAAATAATGCGAAGAACAGGAAAAATTCTTCGAATCAACATAAGCCATAGAGCATATGAGGCCGAAGAGTAGAAAAAAATTAATCATTTTTTGCAAGCATACGATATTACTTCAAGACAGATTCACATGGCTAGTTGTTTACATAAATATAGAAGAGGAAACACTCTTTCAAATATTTCAAGCACATCTCACAAAGTGAATATCATGCGAAAAGACAAACAACAGAAGTAAATGACAGATAGAAGCTGCAAGCTTTTGACAACTACAAGCTTTCAGTTGAGGAAAATGCAAACTCACCTTCAACAACTCCTTCAATGCCAAGTTCGTGATTCTAGATTGGTTTCTAAGTCCAAAATTCTCCCAATTCCAGCTCGTTACTCACAGTTACTACATCAAACCTTAGGGTTTTTACCATGGTGGCGCTAGACAACCAGTGCTAAGTGCTAAGTGAAAGTGTAAATTCAAAATGAGTAATGATTAGGGTTCAAGTGTTTTACTCAACCCTAATCTTCACATGGTTATCTTAGATCATACGTTCAAATTGTGAGATCATAATTTCATCTACCTTGAGTCAAAATGACTTATCAATGCTGGGAACCGTGAGTTCACTTTGAGTTATGCATGGTTAGGGCTTGTTCAAACTTGAGCCAGCTTTATTGCCACATGATTAGGACTCCATAAGTCTTGTTTAGGCTTAGTAAAGGCTTGGTCAAGACTATTGTAAGTCTTGTTTTGTCCTTATTGCTATTGTATAAAGACTTTGCATAAAGTCTTTTTAATTAAAACTGGGCCTTCTCTTTTGTTTATTGCATGAAACATTAGCCTATATTTATTGCATGATTTATCTAAAGTCTAATATATTATTTATTAATATTAAGGTGAAATTTTTTTCACTATAAATATTAATATATAATATATTTAAGAGATCATTATATTTTAAATATTAAAATAATCACCTCAATTATTTTTTATTTAAATATACTACCACCTTTTCCAAAACATGCAATAAACATAAGCCTAGTTTGGAGTTTTCTTTTCATGCAAAATCAGTGGAGTTGGAGTCTATTTTCAGACCTATTTATCATGCACTCTGAAGTGCAACTGGAGTAATTTTCATGCATTATGGAGTTTTTTTTTGATCACTTACATGCAATTTCGGGTCTCCACCAGTTCATCTACTCGAGAGGCAGAGTTGAGCCTATTTTTGGCTCTTTTCATGTAGTTTTGGCTCATTTTTGGGAGGATCTTCATATCTAATCGGGAATGCATCACGTTGAGGAAGATATTTTTACACTTGCGGTTATTTTTTAGTTCCATCTTTTGGCACTTTGGAGTTGCCAATATTGTATATATTGGAAAAAGTTATTCTTTTTCCTTTAGTTCTTGTTTTTTAGGCTTTGCATTCTACAAAGAGAAATATCTTGTAACTCAACTTTCAGTTTTAGATGAATACATTCAACAGGTTTTACAGTTATATTTTTGTAGTTTTCTCCTTTTGTTGACTTAAGAATATAGAGTTTACCTTCTTGTAACTAACTTTATGTAGTAAATGATTGATCTGATGAAATTTAATGTGTTTTATTAAACGAAACCTTTAAATTTTGTCTCTTTCATTATTACAAATTCTTGAATGCAATCAAGTTTCAGGTCTTAGGTTGTGCATGCAGTTATCAATTTCAAGTTGTGAAACATCTGTTTCCTTCTCAGAAAGGTTAATTAGCCTTCCTTTGAAGCATTTTTGTCATAAGATTGCAATTAATGAGTTGTGTAAGGTATTCCCAGAGTTTGCAATTGTGAGTATATCTGCCATTAGATCATCATATTTGGTGCAATCACCTCTTAGGATTGGTTTAGTTTTCATTTTCAGTCAAATCTTTTTCACCCTTTTCCTTCCAATTCAATAGTTTCTAGGAGAATAAAAAAGGAAGCCGACCTAGAATCCATAGGTTTACTTTCGAATAGGATACCCACAACCTGAAAGTAATCCAATGTTACACGGGATTGCAAAGTTTTTCAGCTTTGCATGCGGGTGCAAATCCCTGTGATAACACTCATCGTTACCAATAACATGCAAGTATAAGGGATTTTTTTGGGGCTCCACCACACACTCCTCAAATGTCAAGGCATCCTCTTCAATCTCACGATCATCTTATGTGACATGTGCACCTTGCTTGTCCCTTCATCAAAACTTGTTGACTGATTTTTGTCTTCCATGTGCTTAATTGTGGGCTGCAAATCACAAACATGAACTTCTTCTTCTATCTCTGGTCCTTCTTCAATGATAAGCTTTGATTCTTCTTCCATCTTTCTTCTAATGTAATTGACCACACTCATTTTTCTGGGCTTCAATATCACAACACAATTCAAGGAGTCAAAATAAACTATGTTTTTATATCCATCTGTCATGCCTTGGTATTCTTCAAATATTTGGGAAGCCTCTTGCTCATACTGCCTCTTGGTTTGTTCTGCAACTCTACTAAAATTCATTGTGATAACTCTGAATATTACTATTCTCCCAACAGGCTAGAAGGAACTTTGGCTCTGATACCACTATAATACCCCCCTTAGTTTTTTCCCAATTTTGAGTACACAACACTTCACCTATTAACGTTAGCCCAAGAAAGATAACCAACTGAAAGGAACCCTTCACTTTCCAATCACCCAAATCCAGGAGTGGGAAAGGTGAGAGCATATGGTGTAAGGGGATCTGTTAATGATAATCTAAAAATACTGGAAGTACATTGTTGTTGATGACAAGCCAACCAATTTAGAAAATATAAAGGCGACAAGCCGACCTCTTCCACTTTTTAGTGGGCTACCAGAAAATAAATGAAGTAAATGCTTAGGCAGCAAGCCAACCTCTTCCACTTTTCAATGGGGCTACAAAAAAATAAATGAAGTAAAATGCTTAGGCAACAAGTTGACCTCTTCCACTTTTCAGCGGGCTACAAAAATGTAAAGAAACTCAACCACTTATTCATCAGGAGTGGAAATACATGAACTGAAATGGAAGAGCTGATTAGTACTACTAAATCAATGTTACAATATTGAGTCTTATACAATGAATTCATGAGATAACTTAGCAAATTGAAAGCCCAAATGTTAGACAATGTATTCCATGGCAAAGACAAAGATAAACATCAGGAAAATATGGCAAAATACAACAACTACCAGGTCTGATATAAAATGGGAGCGTTTAGATTTTCTAATCAGCAACCCTGGAAATCACCAATATGCTCATAACTTTCTCAAAACACCTCTGAATGAGTTCAAATTGAAAGTAAATGATGTCTAGAGGTTAGGTGTCCAATCTCAAGTAGAAAAACCACTCCAAACAACTCTCATTTTTTTGAACGTTTCCCAATGCACTCATAGAAAATGTATGACCTCCTTGAAAAGGGTGACCTCTTAAAAATCCAAATCTTCACCAAAAATCACCAAAACTTGAGCAATGAGGCACCCAAGTATGACGAATGCATAGGTTCAATACCCAGAACAAACTATTGTCTCCTCAGATCAGTGCAAGTCAAAATGTACTTCAACCGTACTTAAACCAACAACTTGTAAGACTAAAGAAAACACACCAAAAGGAACCAAATGGAAGCAAACTCATTATCAGACCCAAAAAGCATAAAACATCAAATGAATCCATCACCTTTGAAGCTCAATCTACAACCTCTGAGTGAAGAATCAGTCACTGATCAACTAGGAGTTGTCTTTCAAACTCAAAACTAATGAAGAAACTAGGAGGCATCTCAACCTCGAAGCAAGAGTCTGAATAAAATTCAACAACACTTCACTATGAAAAGATAATAGATACCAAATGAAGAGGCAATGCCCTATATATAGCTTTTCCAAACCTAGAAGTTTGAATTTTCTTTTCCCTCCAAAAGGGACGCCCTCATGAGGAGAAATATAATCTTTTAATTTTTTCATTTTTAACTTGACTTTGGGCATCCAACTTCGTTTGCAACAATGAACTTTATAAAAATGAAAATATTACTCCATTTTAAATGATGACATGAAAGACCACCTTTTAAGAACAACTTAATGAGCCTAGGCATGGGGACCAAAAAGCACATTAGAAAAGATCAAATATTATGACTTAAGTTGTTAACCTTCCAAAATAGGCTCCAAAAAAGTAGAAGCCTCTACCAATACTGCCCTACCAAAAATAGAAATTGAGTGTTATAGTGCTATCAAACTGCATTACCAATAATAACACTTGCCACTTACTAAAAATAACATACTGCTAAAAATAGTGACTCCAAACTCCATTTGAGCACAAATTGGGCAACCATCGTAACTTACTAAAAACAACAAGTCCAAGAATATCCTCTGATAGAAATGCATGTCACACCCCTCTGAAGCTCTCTGAAAACCCAAAAAGACCCAAAAGACAAACTACCAAACTCCTACATGCAACCCTTGAAAACTTAGAAGGAAGCCTCCTATAAAATAGGAAACCCTAATTCTGCCTTTGACTAGCCTACGAGACTCTGTAAATTGGCTAACAACCACTAAAAAAACACAGGGCTAAAAATGGGGACATTACAACAATGTACATGATTACAATTATATTTGAAATGAAATAGATGAAGGTAATCCACTTATAGAGTGGGGTTAGCTTACCACTTCCACGTTTTAGTGGGAAAGCTTAAACAATATTGGAAATGTAAAACCAAATATTTTCACTTTTTAGTGGCGAGTGAATACAACAAGAAAGAACAACTCTCCCACTTTTCAGCGATGAGTGAATACAATTAGCTAGTGCAACTCTTTCATTTTTCAGCTGTGAGTGAGAATCAATAAACCACTTATTCAATGGGGTAAGTAACAACAAAATATCAAGAGCAACTCACTGGTGGTACTACCACTCAGTGTTACATTGTTAGCTCATTTGAAAACTTCTAAATTCAAGATATGCATTTGTTGTTACAAGTATGCTCATGAAAGATTGATAGAACATCCCCATATGTATCACAACATCAAAGAATTAACCACCCATCATGGAATTAACAAGTATACCTCAAATATTGACAAATAGATGACTAGTGCAAGTCTGAAGGAGGTCTAAAACCTAGTTATTAAAATTTGGTCAGTGAGATATAAAGTCTAAAACCTTCACCAAATCACTCCCACATGCACCCAAAATGAATGCAATCTATAACCATGCTTCCAAATAGATTTGAATGACTTATCACACATCAAAATATTCATACTGAAAAACAAAAATTGAAACTTCAAAGCAACTCCAATGGTGAGTCTTGCCTAGAATCATACTGTGCAGTCTTGATGAGCACACACCTATACTGAGAACAATGATAGGTGGAGGATGGGGGGGGCTTGTGAATCAATATAACAACCTTTTACTTTTCAAAACTTAATCAACCATAATAGTAATACACCACCCACACCTATGGAGATAAATCAAGAAGAAGTTCAACCTTAACCAAAAAAATACATTGAACCAAAAAAAAGAGGTGAAACAAGAGAATTCAAATGCGATAATCATAAAACCTCCTATTGTGATCAATTTGGATGATGATGATGAGATTGTTAAGATTTATGAAGAAGTGCATAATGAGCTAAATTTTTTGTTTTCTACTTCTATGAACTTATATGGGGACAACCATGATCATCCTCCTAATGAGAGTGACCCACCATGTGTTGAACCTGATGATGCTCCTAGTACGACACTTATTGTAGTCCCTTTAGCTAGTTATCCTCCTTCCATTTATGATGAGCAATATTGGGATGCAGGCGACTTGCTCTAGGTCAGCTTGCATGTGATGTACTACTTTATGTGTGCTTTCTATGTTATTTGTGTTTGCTTGCATGTAATGTGATTTCCTGTATTGTGTTGCTTGACATGCCTTTATGTTTGTATCACCCTTGTTGCTCAATTGGCACAAGGATACAAAGGAAATGAACTTGTCATGACATTCTTCTATTTGTATCTCAATTCTTCTATATGTTGTAAAATTTATCTTTTCTTTGTCTTGTGTTTTCCTTTTGGGGACGATGCAAGGCATTGAAACATTTAGGTATCTTCCATGTTGACCCAAAAAAATCTTTTCTTTCTCTCTCTATGTGTCATTCCCCTGTTGTGTTCATTGTTCCATGAGTATTTGGGGAATGATGTCAGTTCCAAGCTCTATTATATCATTGTAGCAAAGACGTATACTAACCTTTGATCCTTGAATCCCTCAGTGTACCTTTTAATGTTATTCATGGAATTGTATTATGGGGGAAACCCCTTATCATGATGTAGTTTATTTGGAAACATATCATTGGCATAGGTCTTTCCAAATAATCTCTTTTGTTGCATGATTTTATCATTTTACTACTTTAAAGTAATTGCTCACAACATGGTGTTTATCAATTTCTTTAAAGTGGGGGCAAACATTGGCATTATTTTTTTTCACTTTGTTCACAAACGTTGAACTTAGTGATGCATTGATACTGACACTTTTCTTTTTTGCTTCACTTTGTTCATAGGTTGAACTTAGTGGTGCATTTGCCATTTGACACTTTGTTGGCTTCACTTTGTTCACGAGATAAACCTAGTGTAAGCATTAATATAACATTTTGATTATTTTTGTGGCACCTTATCAAGGTTATTAGGGAGTATAACTCTTAGTATGGTTTAAAAAATGGGTACGCACCTGTAGACCTGGTGTGTCTTTCTCATTTTATCACTTTGTCATGGACACACCTTGTAGACCTAGTGTTTGTCTCACATTTTACCTTTTCTTGGGGGCTCACCTAGTGAATATTAGACTTCACTAGCCCTTGTGAGTAATGTATATCATGGACACATAGTATAATACAACTTGCTAGTCCATCTTTTTCTTTTTGCATTAATTTTGACATTGTATGTTTGTGTATCTTGTCTTTTTGATTATCATATCATACATGTGTGAACATTCCTTTGTGCCTATATTTGTTTTTCATGTGAACTTGGATCTTGGGGGCTTGATCACCCTCCTTGACCCTTAGTCACCCCATTCTTTCAACATTTGTACAATCAAACCCCTCTTGACATATATTTCTTTACTTTAGTGTGAGCATGAGCATAAGTTCACACTCTCACTTAAGTGGGAGCTAAATGTATTACAAAAAAGTGTACACACTTACACTTTTACATTATGGTTTTGGCCCCCTAATTTATTGGACTTAATTAAGCTTCTAATTTTCCAAATTATGCATTCCAAAGCCTATTTTTTATCATTTTCCAAAGAGGAACTAATATTAAACAAATGCATTCAGTCATTAAATTACCTTGGATCAAGTGTGTCATAGAATTTTGAGCCAAGAATCATTCACCCAATGGTGAATGGACCCCCTCCTTATCCAGGACCCAAATTCAAATATGTTATTGGTGGTATTTTAATATCCAAAATTTAAATATGAAATGTTGGCTTTTGGAATCTAATTTTTGAGAAATTAGATAAACACCTATAAATACATCTAGTTGTTTGATCATTTGAAATCTAAGCAAGATTAACACACTCTCTAGCACTAAATTGAGCATATATTATTGTCAAGAGCATTCAAGAGCAACATATCAGAGTGTTACTACAACAATCCAACATCCAACATCATGTCAAAGCTTATGTGTGTTCATGTTCATGCTATGTGAAGGATAACATTGTTATAGGTCTCCAAGAATTCAAGCAAATAAAGCAAGCAAGATCCAAGACCCTTGAAGAGATGTGTATGTCTTCAGTCTTTCAAGGAAGCTATTGAAGGGTGGTGAGTTGTAGCATTTGTTCATTCATCATTTCCTTCCTTTCTGTTCAAGTTTTTATCATTGGCATTGCCATTGTGGAAGTGGGAACACTTACACAGGGTTTGACTGAGACAAACCCCTATATGGGATAATATTTTCCCTCTTTGTGAATGTGCAGATTGCAAGTTTGAAGTGGATTGAAGAGAGTTTGAAGATCCATTTTGCATTGTTGCATTTATTGTCATCAACCTTGTCAAGACACAAAAATGGAAGCTTAGATCCGACATCAGAGGACCCCAAAAGTTGAGCATGACACCCCTACAAGGACTCAACAACCATTGGGCAACCCTATCTTTATAGGCCTAACAGGACCAATTTTTTTGGGCAAGTACACAACAATTTGTATCTTCCAGATCTATTGGAACTTGACAATTTCTATTTATCAATTGTCAGATAAATGTATTTAATGCATTAGGTCATTTAGTTTAATTGGCTTAATCAATCACAATAATTTCTAAATAATTCCCATCCCCCTAAAGGATGTAGATCTAGGTTTGATTGGCTCACTATTGCTCGGTTGATAGTCAATATATGCACCTTGATTTGTATCCTAATGAAACATATAAAAACCACAAAATACACCCTATCTTTGGTGAATTCAATTTAGGTTGTAGAAAATTTCTATGTTTCAAGTGTAAACAAAAAAGGATTCAATGTGGGGTAATTTATGCCATAGTTTATTTGATATTATGATATACCTTGTGCCATAATCAATTTGGTCATCAATAAAAAATTATAACTGTGAATATGAATTCAATTGATTAGGATGCATTACTTACACAAGGATGATATTGGTTGGAATTTCAATGGATGTTTGAGGGGTCCACAAGTCTTGAGAGAATCTTGTAGAATGCCTCACAAAAGATATTGTGGAAATAGTTGGTTGAATACTCCTTGCTTTTGATTAATTGATTTTTAATATGTAATACTCAAAGAAATATAGGGTTGGTTTTTAAAATATAGATAATTTTTTCACAACCATATGATTTTGAATAGTTGGACCAATAGTTTAGCAATAATTTTAGGTTGCAGTTGTGTTTCAAGATAAACTTTACAATTTTAGATGTTAATGCAATACAAGGTCGTTTGAGAGCTATGACCTAGTGGTTTGAGAAATCATTGTGGATTATGCTGATGATTGTTATTCATAATCAAATTTTCAAGGTATTGAGACTTAGGTTTTGTTTGGAGTTTAGTGAGTTCCTAGAACATAGAGTGAAAGCTTATCCATATTATAAGGTAATACCTTGTGAACAATTTGAAGTTGCATTTCAGGTGTGTATATGGTTTACATAGTAATGCTTAATTAACAAACTATCCAATGAATGCACAATATTTGAGAAGAAATTTTCACAAAGATTCCTCAAGCACATGGAGCAAGTTTCCTCCTATGATTAGTGGTTTGACAAAACTAAACTGACCCGTGCATGCCACATTTTGATATTTAATGAAGTGGTTATATTTATTTGATATTTTGGTTTAGGTGGTATTGGTAACAAGTTTTAACTCCCTTATTAGCCATATAGAGTTCAGAACCCCCCCTAACAAATTGATTTATTATTCTTGCATTCTTACCTTAACACTTTGATTTTTCTTATATTGAACTCTTTTGGATTAGGTCAATAGACTGGACTCTTACTGCCTCATAGTCTCTCTACCAACAAAGATACTAAATTGTGATCGCATAGGATAAGATTTTTTCTCTATTTTGGTAGGCTATTGAACTGTGGCTTGTAGATAGAGCAGTGTTACCCATTGAAAATTATCTTAGTGGCAACATACACCGTAATTATGATCTGCTTATTCACCACCGCTTGCATAATGTGGGCGAAGTGCATCTAGTAGTTTATTATTGCCTTTTATCACTTCCTAATGTGAAGAAGGAAGAGCTCAAGTGTGTTCTAAACCATCCACAGGTGAAGCTTTTATGGTTTTAAAAGGGTTTGTTTTCTTCTAGTTTTTTATTTCAATGTCTGTTTGAGTTTGACACCTAAATTTATCGACAGGCGCTCTCTCAATGTGAGCATAAACTGAGTGCTTCAAGTGTTATAAATGAAGCAATAGATGATACAAAATATGCAGCCCAGGTAGTACCATTCTCCATCATCACTCTTTGGTGAATTTTGCAGAGAGAGAAATATGTTTTGTGTGCTATTGCAAGATTTTAATTTTTTTTTGGTCTTGAAAACTATAGTGTGATATGTTAATCAATTTTGGAAGTCTAAATAAAGAATTAAACAAAATACCCCTGCATAATTTGCTTAAAGAATCTATCAATTTGTTTATGTTCTAATTTTGTTTTAGTTTACATGAATCCACAGTTCATAGCTGCTCATAATCTCTGAGACACAGGGCTGTTGCAAGTGCTCGAGCTGCTAAGATTTGCGGCCTTAACATTCTTGCAGATGGGATTCGAGCATAAGTGCTCAAGTCATTATCAATGAATAGTAATATTACATGATGCATAATACGAGTAGAAGGCATCTGGTGGTTAAAGCCTAGAGACATTTATTTTTGTTATTTAATTATCCATGCAGGATGATTTAGACAATGTTACCCGTTTTTTTGATGTTGGCCAGAGAACCAATAATTCCAAGAATTTATAGGCCATTCAAGGTGATTTTTCTTCACTTGTGCAATTCCTTCTATGGTGTTAGTGGATTATTTATAATCATTATGACAATAAATGCAGTTTCAATTTGTTTACTACTTTTGTTCTTTGACATGCTACATTTTCTTTCATAGCATTGAAATGGGAATTGTTTATGCAGGTGATGACAGATTGTCCTTTTGACCGTATTTATTAATTAATTGAAAATAAAAAATATATTCACTTTTTATTTTCAATTAATTAATAAATACGGTCAAAGATGCAAATTGTCACCTGCATAGACATTGTCTCGAAATGGGAAATGTGTATTTTTTTGTCTTTTCTAGACAAGCATCATGTTCACTCTTGAGGAAGGACCTCGAGTACTTTTTAAGGCACTTGTTGTTGGATAATGATGCAAGCGTAGAAAGAAGATAAGATTTGATGTCAATGTAGTTGAAGTTTTTTAGTCAACATTCTAAATTAGTTTTTGGTGCTATTGGCAACTTTTTAGTAAATAGTAATTTCTATGTTTTTAAATTTTTTTTTTTAGTTGTTTTAAAAGCTTTTCATGGAAGGAAAGTTTATTTTAGGGGGATTGATATCTCTATAAAGATACCATACTATTGTTTATTTTGGAAGTCTGAAAGAGACTTCTATAGTGAGGCATGATGTAATCCAAATCTGAAATTGATTGAATAAAAAATTAGTGTGTTTTAAAATATTTTCTGTGTACTATAAGTGTTTTGTTTGCTTGTAATCTTCTGGGACTATTTTAAACTCTTTATTTGGTATCAAATAAAATAGATCGTGGGAGAGCTGACTATTAAATTTCAAGCTAATTGTGTTTTGAAAAATCTAGATTGAAAATAGATTCTACAAAGGTGAAGACATACAAAGTTGTCAAATGAAGGTAATCAAAATTGTAGTAGAATCACTATCAATTGCAGTCCTTAGAAAGGTGAGTTTAAATTTAATTCATTTCAATGGGAAAGGTTGGTAAACAGGGAAAAAAATAAAAATGAAAGTTTATTGTGTGAGAAAGATTATTTGAAAAATGAATTGGTAAAGCTCAAAATGTGTAACTCAGAATTGATAGAAAAGATAAAGGAGTTTTCAAAAGAAAGATGTGAATATTTGTGTGAAAATGTGAATCTTGAAAAAGAATTAGAGAAAGTGAAAAAAGAAAATGAAGAGTTAGAAAGAAGATTGAAGATGCTTGATGAGATCAAAAAGAAGAATGAAAATTTGGAAGTGAAGTTAAAATTGTTGGAGAAAGAAAATGAGTGTCTGAAATCAAAACCACTAGTGTGTGATGCTTCATGTGATACAAATGACTTGTGTTCTTCATTTGATACGAGTGCAGAGTGATGTAGCTAAAGCTTCTTCAGGTAAAGAATGCGACTTGTTGAAGATAAAGATGTGTTTGCTCATCTACAAATTTTGTAGATTGTGATGCTAATACCAAATGTTGGTTTGACAAGAGTGTTGGTTTTAAAATTATGAAAAGAATGGGTTATATAGGTAGAGGTTTGGGAAAACATGGGCAAGGAATGAGAGAGCCCATTCAACCGGTTGCGAGTCCAAAGAATGAAGGCCTAGGATATGGTGAGAAAAATAGAAATGATGTAAGTGTTACAAGTTCATGCAAATCAGTTAAAAGTATGGAGTTTATACAATGTTATCATTGTCATAGGGGAGGACGTAAAAAAGAGAAGTGTTGGGATCTTCATCCTTGTACAATTTGTGGGTTGAAGGATCACTCTGAAAATTCATGTTGGAATAGAGAGAGGAATGAACAATCTGTGAAAGATTGTATGACAATTAATTATGGATGGATTGATGGATCCAATTGGAAAAAATTTGCAAATATGTTAAAGAGGTTGTACAAACGTAAATGTTGGAATATTACAAAGAATGGTTGTCAACCGAAGTTTGAACGTTTGAGTCAAGTGGTTAATGATTGCTTGTTATGATTGGCACATTGGAAGATGTCATGCGATTTGAGAGACTACGAGTGCTCTCTATGTAAAAGAAAGGAAGGGAAAACCTTGTGATCTCTCAAGCGGGAGAAAAAGAGTAAATGGGTACTTCTATAAGAAGTGTAAAAAAGGGTTTATAAGACTAGAGTGATAGTAATCTTACACACTGAGTTGTGCAGGTTTAGTTTACAAAAGTTCAAGGCCATATTGTGAGCCTGCTTAGCATCAAGGGGGAGTATGTTGGATAATGATGCAAGTGTAGAAAGAAGATAAGATTTGATGCCAATGCAGTTGAAGTTTTTTAGTCAGACATTCTAAATTAGTTTTTCAAGTGCTATTGGAAATTTTTTAATAGATAGTAATTTTTATGTTTTTTGTTAATGTTTTGGTTGCTTTAAAAGATTTGCATGGAAGTAAGGTCCACCTTAGGGGATTCATATATCTTTATAAAGAGACCATACTACTATTTATTTTGTAAGTCCGAGAAATACCTCTATAGTGAAGCATGATGTAATCCAAATCCGAAATTGATTGAATAAAATATTAATGTGTTTTAAAATATTTTTTGTGTAAAATCTCTATGTTGTAAGTGTTTTGTTTGCTTGTAATATTTTGGGACTATTTTAAATTCTTCACTCAAGCAATATTTTCTCTAAGAAATATCAATCTAACAAAGCTTTTTTATTTTTTTCATATATATTAAATATTCCTATCTAGTATGGTTAGTTACTAAATGATTGAATTTTCCTATATTCTTATTGAATATTTTGTACAATTTCACAAAAACCAATAAGTGATATACTTGGTAAACAAGAACTAGTATAAATCCTCCTAGGGAAGAGCTTGGGTTGTTTCCTTTCTTTCCCATTTAGATGATTGCATGTTTTATTTGATTAGCAGTCTGTGACTCAAAATATTTTATGTTATATCTTGGTAGATATAAAGTAGACCTCAAATAAAGTGACCTTTGTGGGTAGTTGATGATAGTAACACTAGTGCTGCAAAGTGAGTAATGTATTCTATTTAATTAAGGTTAAACTATCGGTTCTTTCTGCAATGTGTTTTTACCTATGTAAAAACCATTATATCATGTTTCCAATAAAAGCATGGCATTTGAACATCCATGGGATCCCAAATATAGAGTTGCATCCTCATCTCAACAGATTGTTTAATATTGGAAAATACAAAACAACCTCTAGCCATATAAAATTTGTATTGCAATAGACAATGTGAGAGCCATCCATCTCTAAATTCACAATATAGGGAATATAAGAGTAAAAAAAAGGCATAATAATAGTATTTATTTTGGACTTATTCAAAGTGTGATTTCAAAGAAAAATATAGAGGTTATAAAAATTCTAACATGGTTAAATTTAACTGTGTTTGAAAACATGCTTCATAGATGTTGAGATTGAGGAAAATATAAGTTAGTTACTAACATTGCTTACCAATATGGCTCTCCATAACATACATATCCAAATTAGGGTCAAACCATGATCCCTTGGGATTAATGTTGAGGTCCTTGTGGATGTGCAATAACATGCATGCTAGTTAATGGTTCATGAATTGCTTAATGAGTGCTTGAAGTATCTGTGATAAAGCACCAGAGTGCCCTAGCTGTGACTAAACAATTTGCTTCCATCCTTTTCAATTTTTCTTCTCTCTCAGTGACCTTTGGAACACTTCAAATTTGAATGTGGGTTATTTTCCTCAATACAAAGTCTTTGATTCTTCATCCATAAAGTGATTTCTCTTTGATTCTTCATTCGTGAAGTAGGCTCAAGCTTGATATCTTCCATACCTGCAAAGGGTGATTCCTTCATTGTCCAAATCAATTAGGTAATTGATTAAGGTAGTAAAACTATGGCTATTTTTTTTTAGCTCAAGTGTACCAAGTTACCAATAGAAACACTAACTTTATATGATATACACTTATAGTGACATACCCTTTGATAATGCAACATTCACATTTCAATAAATGAAATCACCCATTTCTTCAATTAGGTTGTCAATATGACCTTTTTTGCTAGACCTATCTAGACAACTTCCTTTTCTTATTTTTCCAATCACCAAAGCCATTTGATGTGTGTTTTCAAGTGTTAGCTTAAGACTTACCTTATTAGGTGTACTCCCCACCCCTGGCCCCTATACCTAGCTTGAACAAGTTCAAGGATGTGTTCCATAAATATTTGACATGGACATCTCTTGAATGGCTTAGTTTGTCACAGGCATACCCAACTCAAACCGGTTGTTGCTTCTACAACCCAACGAATGGTGGAGTTAGGTTTTTGATATTCTTGATATTAATGTTTAAATGTGAATGAGTTTTAAGAGGGAACACTCTTCATTTATATATTTTTTTCATTCATGCTTTTTAAACTTGTTAATTTTGATTGAATAACAATTAATGTTTAATAATATTTTTATAAGGGAAATGTCTAAAGTTATAAATATATTAGTCATTTATATATTATAAAATTATGTAACATAGTTAGTAATATATACAAATTAAAAATTATATATTACTATTAGTTATGGTATTAATATATATTATATATCATATTCATTAAACATGTCAATATAATATAATATGAGTAAATTTATCATATTATATTGTCATTTTTCATTAATTACTATTATATTAATATATATAATTTTATAATAATATATATAATTAATAACATAATTATACTTATATAACATAATATTATATATAAATGTATTAATAACTATATTAAAAATAGTTATTAATAATATGCTATATATGTATATATTATAGGTATTTATTATATATGCTTATATAATACATTATTAACATAATATGATATACTATTATTTGTATAAATTACATATATTAATAACTATAATATTAATATTATATAAATTATAAAATAAGACATGTATATAATAATTACATATATTAACTATATATAACTTCAATATAATAATAACTATAATATATATTAATAAGAAAAAAATGTCTATTATTTGTATACATTTGTGTAGTAAATGAGGTTAATTGTTACTATCATATATCTGTATCTCTTTATATCTCTATCTTCATCTCTCCATATATATATCTCTCTCTCTCCATTTCTCCATATCCCTTTCCTTCTCCATCTTTGTGTCTATATATGGCTTCCTCTCTCTATGTCTCTATATATACTGTTGTTTATTTTGTAAGTATGAGAAAGACCTCTATAGTGAGGCATGATGTAATCCAAATTTGAAATTGATTGAATAAAATATTAGTGTGTTTTAAAATATTTTTTATTTAAAATTTCTATGCTGTAAGTGTTTTGTTTGCTTGTAATCTTTTGGGACTATTCTAAATTCTTCACTCAAGCAATATTTGCTCTAAGAAATATCAATCTAACAAAGCTTTTTTATTTTTTCAGATATATATTAAATATTCCTATCTAGTATGGTTAGTTACTAAATAATTCAATTTTCCTATACTCTTATTGAATATTTTGTACAATTTCACATAAACCAATAAGTGATATACCTAGTAAACAAGAATCAATATAGATCCTCCTAGGGAAGAGCTTGGGTTGTTTCCTTTCTTTCCCATTTAGATGATTGCATGTTTTATTTGATTAGCAATCTGTGTCTCAAAAGAGTTTATGTTATATCTTGGTAGACATAAAGTAGACCTCAGAGAAAGTGACCTTTGTGGGTAGTTGATGATAGTAACACTGGTGCTACAAAGTAAGTAATGTATTCTACTTGATTAAGGTTAAACTATTGGCTCCATATGCAATGTGTTTTTACTTATTTAAAAAATATTATATCATGTTGCCAACAAAAGCATGGTATTTCTACATCCATGGGATCCCAAATAGAGAGTAAAATCCTCATCTCAACAGATTGTTTAATATTGGAAAATACAAAACAACCTCTAGCCATATAAAATTTGTATTGCAATAGAGAGTGTTAGAGCCATCCATCTCTAAATTCACAATATAGGGAATACAAGAGTAAAAATAAGGCATAATAATAGTATTTCTTTTGGACTTATTCAAAGTGTGATTTCAAATAAAAATATAGAGGTTATATAAATTCTAACATGGTTAAAATTAACTATGTTTGAAAACATGCTTCATAGATGTTGAGATTGGGGAAAATAGAAATTAGTTACTAACATTGCTTACCAAGATGGCTCTCCATAACATACATATCCAAATTAGCACCAAACCATGATCCCTTGGGATCAATGTTTAGGTCCTTGTGGATGTGCAATGGCATGCATGCTAGTTAATGGTTCGTGAATTGCTTAATGAGTTCTTGAAGTATCTATGATAAAGCCCCAGAGTGCCCTAGCTGTGGCCAAACAATTTGCTTCCATCCTTTTCAATTTTTTTCTCTCAGTGAACTTTGGAACACTTCAAATTTGAATGTGGGTTATTTTCCTCAATACAAAGTCTTTGATTCTTCATCCATAAAGTGAGTTCTCTTTGATTCTTCATCCATGAAGTAGGCTCAAGCTTGATATCTTCCATACCTACAAAGGATGATTCCTTCATTGTCCAAATCAATTAGGTAATTGATTAAGGTAGTAAAACTATGGCTATTTTTTTTAGCTCAAGTGTACCAAGTTACCAATAGAAACACTAACTTTATATGATATACACTTATAGTGACATACCCTTTGATAATGCAACATTCACATTTCAATAAATGACATCACCCATTTCTTCAATTAGGTTGTCAAAATGACGTCTTTTGCTAGGCACCTATCTAGACAACTTCCTTTTCTTTTTTTTCCAATCACCA
Source organism: Sequoiadendron giganteum (assembly GCA_007115665.2). Lineage (NCBI taxonomy): Eukaryota > Viridiplantae > Streptophyta > Pinopsida > Cupressales > Cupressaceae > Sequoiadendron > Sequoiadendron giganteum. Next base: position 206,522,535 of record CM021100.1, read on the forward strand.
AAGCCATTTGATGTGTGTTTTCAAGTGTTAGCTTAAGACCTTCCTTATTAGGTGCACTCCCCACCCCTGGCCCCTATACCTAGCTTGAACAAGTTCAATGATGTGTTCCTTGAATGTTTGACATGCACATCTCTTGAATGGCTCAGTTTGTCACAAGCATACCCAACTCAAACCAATTGTTGCTTCTACAACCCAACGAATGGTGGAGTTAGGTTTTTGATATTCTTGATATTAATGTTTAAATGTGAATGAGTTTTAAGAAGGATCAATCTTCATTTATATTTGTTTTTCATTCATGCTTTTTAAACTTGTTAATTTTGATTGAATAACAATTAATGTTTAATAAGACTTTCATGAGGGAAATGTCTAAAGTTATAAATATATTAGTCATTTATACATTTTAAAACTATGTAACATAGTTATTAATATATAAATATTAAAATTATATATTACTGTTAGTTATGGTATTCATATATATTATATATATCATATTTAATATTTGTAAATATAATATATTATGTGTAAATTTATCATAAATTATATTATCATTTTTCATTAATTACTATTAAATTAATATATATAGTTTTATAATAAATAATATATATATAATTAATAACATAATTATACTTATATAACATAATATTATATATAAATGTATTAATAACTATATTAAAAATAGTTATTAATAATATAGTATATATAATAGGTATTTATTATATCTTCTTATATAATACATTATTAACATAATATGATATATTATATTATATCATTTGTATATTATATATATTATAAAATAAGACATGTATACAATAATTACATATATTAACTATATATAACTACAATATAAAAATATTGTTGGAATTTTTGAAATGGCTCTCCCACTCTTTGCTGGAACGACTATCTTGCTCACTATTGAAACCCTCTTGCTTTCTACGGATGGTGTGTCATTGGCTTCAAGTGCGTCATTGGCTTCTGGTGTGCTGTTGGCTTCTGGTGCGTCGTTGGCTTCTGGTGCATGGTTGGCTTCTGGTGTGTCATTGGGCTTTTGGTGTGCTGTCGGCTTTTGCTAGGTCAAATTTTCCCGTTGCTGGGTCATGTGTTGTTGGCTCACGGGTGTCTACAGATGATTCACTACGTATTGTTGGGTTGTCGTTGGTGTCTCCTAATGGTTCACGAATTGTGCTAGGTGGATTTTCCACTTTTGATTTTCCTCCTTTTAGGTTTGGGTCGTTGCACGTGGATGTCCCTCTTTCGTGCCTTGCTTATTAGTCCTTTGCTAAGGTGGTTGGTTCTAGTGGTAAAATTCCTTCTTCTTCTCTTCCCTCTTTTAAGGGTAAACCCTTATGGTGCTCTTCTTTTTCCCGTATTGTTATTTGTGGGCAAGATGTGTTGGATAAAGAAGATTATTTCTCTCGGTCTGCTCTTATTTATAGATTTAATGGTTTATGGCCTTCTCTCCCAAACTTGCACAAATAGGTTTTGGAGTCTTAGAGGAATATTGTTGAGGATAGGATTGAACTCTATCCTTTAGCTAGGGGTTTCTTTGTGGCTACTTTTCAATCTGAGAAGGATAAGGCTTGGGTGTTCGAAGGGGGTGTTTGGCTTTGGGGAAAGCACTCACTTTCTCTTCGACCTTGGATCCCTTCTTTCAACCCTCTTTCTAAATCTATTAGTGTTGTTCCTACCTGGGTTAGACTTCCTATAAACCTACCTCTTTAGTTTTAGAATCCTTACTTTGAGTCTATTGGGAATGCTATTGGTAGGTTTGTTATGGCTGATTCATCTTCTCTTATCTATGATCATCCTACTTTCGCCTACATTCTTGTGGATGTTGATACCTCAAAAGATTTACCCGGGGAGGTTATTTTGATGGTGGGGACTAGACCATGGTCTTAGATTCTTGATTATGAGGGTCTTCCTTTCCATTGTAGGAAACGTTTTTCTATAGGTTATTTCGTTGTTGACTATTAGAAATATCGTCAAAGCCATGCTACTTGGTGGAAAGATGCTCTTTGTGATATTATTACTGTGGGTGAATTTTGTGATGATTCTAGGGATGATGAGTTGGCCCCTAATGTTGTAGCTTCTTCTTTTGATGGTTCTCAGTTGCCATTCGTTGTGGTTGTTGTTGCTTCTGGGTCTCCTATAGTTGTTGTTGGTTCTGAAACTGTTGCTGCTATTGGTATTGGTGGTTTTGTTGTAGCTGTTGGTTCATCTGTAGTTGCTACTAATGTGATTAGTTTGTTGACAGTTGCTGCTGCGGTTGGTGGGGTTATTACTATTACTGCTGATGATTTTGCTGCTGTTAATGGGATTACTTGTTTATCTGTGGCTCCTATTGTTGTTGTTGGTTATGGGAGTGAAACTTCTGGTTCTTTTACTCTTTTGCCTTTGGTGGCTTGTCCTCTAACTTCCCATTGCTTTATGCCTTCAGAGGATGATATTTCTTGGATGGTTGTACACAGAAGGAAGAGAGGTCTCCCTAAGCATAATCATTCCTGTTAGTCCCTTGTTAAATTTTTTCATGGTGGTCGAAAGGGTACACATGTGGTTTAGCTATACTTTTCCCACTGTTGCTTGAGGCTGTTTGGTTGCTGATCTTCTTTGTTTATCTTTGGAGTAGCTGTTTGTATCTTTTGCGGTTTTTGGGTGTTCAGATGTTGCTGACAGTCTAGTGTTGTATCTTTTGATCAACATTTTGTGCCTAAAGTTGTAAAGGGTTTTGGGCCCCTTCAAAACCTATTTTTCCCATATAATCAAAACTACAATATAATAACTATAATATATATTAATAAGAAAAAAATTGGTCTATTATTTGTATACATTTGTATAATAAATGAGGTTAATTATTACTATCATATATCTGTATCTCTTTGTCTCTCTATCTTTATCTCTTCATATCTCTCTCTCTCTCTCTCTCCATCTCTCCATCTCTCCATATCCCTTTCATTCTCCATCTCTGTCTATATATATGACTTCCTCTCTATGTGTCTATATATACAATTATTTATTTCTTAAGTTTGAGAAATACCTCTATCGTGAGGCATGATGTAATCCAAATATAAAATTGATTGAATAAAATATTAGTGTGTTTTAAAATATTTTTTGTGTAAAATCTCTATGCTGTAAGTGTTTTGTTTGCTTGTAATATTTTGGGACTATTTTAAATTCTTCACTCAAGCAATATTTTCTCTAAAAAATATCAATCTAACAAAGCTTTTTTATTTTTTTAGATATATTAAATATTCCTATCTAGTATGGTTTGTTACTAAATGATTCAACTTTCTTATACTCTTATTAAATATTTTGTACAATTTCACAGAAGCAAATAAGTGATATACCTGGTAAACAAGAACTGGTATAGATCCTCGTAGGGAAGAGCTTGGGTTGTTTCCTTTCTTTCCCATTTAGATGATTACATATTTTATTTGATTAGCAATCTATGACTCAAAAGAGTTTATGTTATATCTTGGTAGATATAAAGTAGACCTCAGAGAAAGTTACCTTTGTGGGTAGTTGATGATAGTAACATTGGTGCTACAAAGTAAGTAATGCATTCTACTTGATTAAGGTTAAACTATCAGTTCCATCTTCAATGCATTTTTACTTATGTAAAAAAAATATATCATGTTGCCAACAAAAGCATGGCATTTGTACATCCATGGGATCCCAAATAGAGAGTTGCATCCTCATCTCAATAGATTGTTTAATATTAGAAAATACAAAACAACCTCTAGCCATATAATGTTTGTATTACAATAGAGAGTGTTAGAGCCATCCATCTCTAAATTCACAATATAGGGAATATAAGAGTAAAAACAAGGCATAAAAATAGTATTTCTTTTGGACTTATTCAAAGTGTGATTTCAAAGAAAAATATAGAGTTTATCAAAATTCTAACATGGTTTAATTTAACTATGTTTGAAAAAATGCTTCATAGATGTTGAGATTGGGGAAAATAGAAATTAGTTACTATCATTGCTTACCAAGATGGCTCTCCATATCATACATATCCAAATTAGCACCAAACCATGATCCCTTGGGATCAATGTTTAGGTCCTTGTGGATGTGCAATAACATGCATGCTAGTTAATGGTTCATGAATTGCTCAATGATTGTTTGAAGTATCTATGATAAAGCACCAGAGTGTTGGGGATGAGGAGGGTTTGTCAACATAGATTTGACATCTAAGACAACACTGCCTTAGTGATTTTCATTTCAAATCACATCAAAGATACAAACAACTATGCCATAAAGAGGAAACATGAACAGTGAATCCCCCATTAATCCTTTTGTGAAAAGTACATGCACACTAAATAGCAGATTCAACACAAGCATAGATTCAAGATACAAAATCAAACAACATGAAAGAAAAACATGTGGACACACAAATTTATGTGGGGAAAACCCTTTCGGGTAAAAAACCCTACCCTCCAAAACACCCAGCTCAATTTGTATTATTCAACAAAAAATAATTACAATACAATCATAGAGCTATGCTCTTCAAAATTTTACATCTTGTCCATCTGGAGAAATGCAGGTAACATCATATAAAAAACCTTCACACAGTTACAATGTCCTAATATGACATATTGTGCAGATTCACTTCAGCCTCACGACCAACCCAACCTCTAGGCATCTCAGGTTAACAGTTAATATGCAAAGCTGCTCGAACACTCTTAGCCTCTCTATCTATTCGCTCACTTACTGATCTTGCACACGTGATTACTATATAATCTCTCACCGTGTGCCAACCTGTTCATCCCATTTAAGAAATCAATGGTCATAAGGATATTTGATTATCCTACCTGCAAGTTTCCCATTATTCTATAATAAAGTGCACTTCCTTTTTGTAGACGCATCGAGCCGTGCAACATTAAATTGGTTGCAGATACATGTCCATCAACCTCCATTCAAATAATGCAGCCTATCATAATCAGAAAATAACCTTTCAGCCAATCAGATCTTAAAGATCTTGCCACGTATCACCATTCCATTTGTTCGTCACTTTGACCTCGGATCAAAGTCGGTCAACCGAGCTCCGAGCTCTTCTCTGTATTTACTACACCACCACCGGGCTCAGGTCAGCCATCCTTGGTATGGCGGTAACTGCTTGGCTGACTGCCGTGACTTACTGTGCTATCACAAAGGCCACCAGGCCACCCCATGGTAGGGCGGTGACCACCAACGGTCTTATTGCAGCCACTGCGATTACCCTTTATACTGCCAGTGGTAAGGCGGTAACCATCGGTTTGACTGCCGCTGTCACCTTCATGACTTATCGTGCCCACCGCGGTCTCTCTGAGCACTGCTTGTGGTAGGGCGGTAACCATCACCAGACCACCACCCTTCAACCACCAACAGTTTGCCACACCCACCTCAGCTTAGAGAATAAGCCTCCGCAGTAGGGCGGTAACCGCCAAACCTGACCATCGCTGCTACCGTGCCACTGCACCACCAATGAGCAACCTCCACAGTAAGGAGGTAAGGCATCGCTCCACCACCGTGCCGCTCACCACGCTACCACGCCACCATTGAGTGACCCCTGCGGTATGGTGGTAACTGCCACGCTGACTGTCGCTGCTCACCATGCCACCGGTAGGCAGGAAGAAGACCACCATGGTAGGGCGGTAACACCGCTCAACCACCAAGCAGAGTGGCCCACAGTAAAGCGGTAAACCACTCAACCGCGCCACCAAAGTGAGCTTGTAGCGATGCAATGGTAAGGGCCAAAATTAGGGCTCCAAGGAAAAAGAGAAGTCCAAGCCAAGAAGATGAGGCATAATTTCCAACACAGAGTGCCCTAGCTCCAACACGACCAAACAATTTGCTTCCATCATTTTCAAAATTTCTTTCTCTCAATGACCTTTGGAACACTTTAAATTTGAATGTGGGTTATTTTCCTCAATACAAAGTCTTTGGTTCTTCATCCATAAAGCGAGTTCTCTTTGATTCTTCATTTGTGAAGTAGGTGATTCATTCATTGTCTAAATCAATTAGGTAATTGATTAAGGTAGTTAAACTATGGCTAATTTTTTAGCTCAAGTGTACCAAGTTACCAATAGAAACACCAACTTTATATGATATATAGTTATAGTGGCATACCCTTTGATAATGCAACATTCACATTTCAATAAAGGACATCACCCATTTCTTCAATTAGGTTGTCAAAATGCCCTCTTTTGCTAGACACCTAGGGTGCTGCCACAATAATAGGTTACACTTTTTGGGACATCCTGATTTTTGTTGAAATCACATATTTTTAGAAAATATAATGATTTAAGCCTTAAAAGGTTCCATTTAAAAGATCTTATATTGAAGAGGGTTTGATCAAACCCACTTATATCAAACCCCCTTGGATAGAAACCTGCTAGTTTTAAACCATACCTATAATGGAGTCTCCTCTACACCTATCAAAATGTTGATAAAAACTACTTTTGATTTACCTTTTGGGGGATCAAATTAATTTATTTAAAATTTATCTTTTGTAAACGTGTAGTCCTTATTATAAGCTTCCCAAGAAGTATAATTTTAAATATATTTAACTTAGTTATTATATTTATTTTTTATTTCTTGTGAATGTAGGTTTTTTTAATGAACATTGAGGTTTTTGTTTCACACATATCGAAAAATAGGAAAAGACAGAGAAAAAATTCTAAAAAATACATGTACACTAGCTATTGATGTCCTTATTCCAACAAAAAAGAATAAGTTAATTCAAATGCATACAAAAAAAGTTATGCAACTGAAAGTATAATATTTCCAAATTATAATTACTCTAACTTAGAAAATTAATTAAAAAATATATATGCAATAAAAAATAATGAAAAAATATCCATCCACTAGATATTGGTGTGAAAAACCTGTATTTAACAAATTAGAATTGTATCCTTTCTCGAAAAAAGTTATGCAACTGAAAGTAAACATCACTTTTTGAAAATGTTGTTTTGTAGAAAAATAAGCTAATAAAAATTACATAAAAGAATTCACAATTTATATTTTAATTTTTATAAAAAAAATATGATTAGAATCTGTACACAAAATCTCACAAATCACTAGTTTGCTTCATCTTCAAATTATTAATGGTTTAGCTTCTATATGTGTAAGAAAGTGAAGATCTAGTGAAAAATGTTGATTTCAATGTCAAGTTTGACCAAAAAGTGTAACCCATTATTGTGCGATCACCCCCTATCTAGATAGATTCCTTTTCTTATTTTTCCAATCACCAAAGCCATTTGATGTGTGTTTTCAAGTGTTAGCTTAAGACTTACCTTATTAGGTGCATTCCCCACCCCTGGCCCCTATACCTAGCCTGAACAAGTTCAAGGATGCGTTTCCTGAATGCTTGATATGGACATCTCTTGAATGGCTTAGTTTTTCACAGGCATACACAACTCAAACCAGTTGTTGCTTCTACAACCCAACGAATGATGGAGTTAGGTTTTTGATATTCTTGATATTAAAGTTTAAATGCGAATGATTTTTAAGAGGGAACAATCTTCATTTATATTTGTTTTTCATTCATTCTTTTTAAACTTGTTAATTTTGATTGAATAACAATTAGTGTTTAATAAGATTTTTATAAGGGAAATGTCTAAAGTTATAAATATATTAGTCATTTATATATTATAAAATTATTTAACATAGTTAGTAATATATAAAAATTAAAATTATATATTACTACTAGTTATGGTATTCATATATATTATATATCATATTTATTATATGTAAATATAATATAATATGAGTAAATTTATCATATTATATTGCCATTTTTCATTAATTACTATTATATATATATATATATATATATTATAACATAATATTATATATAAATGTATTAATAACTATATTAAAAATAGTTATTAATAATATAGTATGTATATTATAGGTATTTATTATATCTGCTTATATAATATATTATTAACATAATATGATATATTATATTATTTGCATATTATATATATTAATAACTATAATATTAATATTATATATATTATAAAATAAGACATGGATATAATAATTGCATATATTAACTATAGGGTATGTGCAGGATCATCATGGAAAAAATAGGCCCTTAAGTGGCAATAAAATTTAGAAAAATCAGAGTTAGGCAACTTAACGTAAAGATTTGAATAAGTTATCTATATTATTTGAAAAATATGTAAGAATAGAATTTGTAGCAAATTGAATTTAGTTTCTAACCTACTAGGTTTATTTATAAAAAAAAAATCTATCTGGTGAAAATTTAAAATTTCAATGCAGTAGTACTTAAATTTCAGGGAAAAAATAAGAAGTAGGTGTTTGTCTGACCACCCTAACCACAATAAAATGATAATATTTTAGATATAAGTAAAGGAATCATGTCCCAATGTGATGCATATTTTTTTGTAATTTTTTTCTAAGTAAATAATTAATTATGAATTTTTTATTACAACTTTTAAAAAATATAAAAACTCGTATGTCTAACCACCTTAAATTGGTCAAAACTTCATGAAATTCAATTTTTTTTGTAATCCTATAGTATGAAAAGCATAGAATGTGACACATGTTTTAGATTCAAAAAATATGATACCGTTTGAAAGCTATAGAATTTTTTCAATCACCCTATCAATCAGGACTTTACTCGTAATTCAAATAGAAAATAAATAATAATAATTTATTAAATTCAAAATAAAGCATAATTTACATTGGTGGAAAGATGAGAATCTCCTTTAAAAACCCTTTTTGTTTCATCAATTTTGGGTAAAAAAAAGTTGTCAACCACATGGGCCATCATATCACCACTTTTTGGCCCATCATGATCCTACACATACCATATATATAACTACAATATAATAATAACTATAATAAATATTAATAAGAAAAAAATTTGGTCCATTATTTGTATACATTTGTGTAGTAAATGAGATTAATTTTTACTATCATATATCTATATATCTCTTTGTCTCTCTATCTTTATCTCTCCATATATCTCTCTCTCTCCATCTCTCAATATCCCTTTCCTTCTCCATCTTTGTCTTTATATAATATGGCTTCCTCTCTATGTATATATCCCCCCGCCCTCCCTCCCACCCTCCCCCCCCACTCCTCCACACCCTTCCCCCTGGTTTTCTCCCCTCTATATCTCTCTCTTTCTATCCCTATCTCTCCCTCTCTATTGCAAAAAAAAAAAAAAATTTCTTTGATAATGGAACTTGAATATCCTCTTAATTCAAAAGTTTTGGTTTAGCCATGTTTGGATCCCTCTAAGTGGATCCATATTTGATTTGAAGCTATTATTTTTCCATTGAAACCTTTGTTGCACAAACAACATTATTTGCTAAATGACCTACCAATTAATACCTTGTACTACACAAATGTATGCAAACAATAAACCCATTACACCTTCAATGGGCTGTCGATAGTATTTACAAAAAAATGGTTAGTTTTCTATGATTTATCGTGCATCTACAATGATTTTAGCATTGAGTGGGAGTGGGGTTACTTCATTTGCATGTGACTTCCCAATGTTTAATTTGAGTACATCACTTCATTTACATGTAACCTCTAACTTGTCAGCCTTGGCAAACACGATAGCTATGTATAGGTTTGTTAGACGGCCTTACAACATGCTAGCTATTTAACATACAAAACCATAGGGAAGAAACTCAAAATAAAGTGCACGGGGTTCTTTGCAGGGGAAATCAGGTGGAAGAAACATGAAACCATGTGAGTCGGTGATGAGACACAAGTGGGAGTCGACGAAGAATTTTGAAATAAAGTCACTAGGTCGGTGTTTTATAGTACGAAATCACGTGGAAAAAATGCGGAATCGTGTGAGCAGGTGAAAATTATGTCTGACAATTTATAGAATAAACGCAAAAAAGATGTCAGATTGTATACTTAAAGTTGGTGCCAAAATTATTTCTTTGTTTTCAACGGTGTGTTTCGTGTACCTATGTAAGAAAGTTGAAAAAATATGAGAGGTAGCATTGTTTAAATATGCATAGTATGTACAAGAAATTTTTACAAATGGTTTGAAAGATCACAATATATGTTCCAGATGCTATCTATAGTAAGGGATCCACCCACTGACATGATTTGGCATTTTTTCCTCGTTGTTTCGTATATATAAACACTCACTGTATTGTAAAATAAATGAGGTGAAAATTTTGACACAATATTGTTATGATGGTCCCCCTCCCCGCTCCCTTCTTTATGGGTGCTTCATCAACTCCCTCTTGTGTCTTTCATTAACTCACATGGTTCCCCTTCCACCTAATTTCCTATGCAAATAAGAGTAGATTTGAGTTGGCTTGTACATCTGAGTTGGTCTAATGGTGGATAACTCGTACTCTTGAAAGAGAGGTCACAAGTTCAAATCCTATAGGGGGTAAAGTATGCACACCTCGTATTGTGGAGCACGAGTTGGGTACCTCCCTCATATTGGAAGTACGAGGAGTTCCATATACTGCAAGCCATCTATAGACCCAAAAACAAATCGCCTATATCGTGGACTATAGATGGACCTTTCCTTTTTTGCTCATGTTCTTTTGTTCATTGTACGATGATTTTTGATTAATTTAAAGAATTTGATATGGATTAAATTTTTTAAAATTTGAACATAATTAATATTTGCTAAGTGTAAATTTACACTTTTTAGTTTTTTCCGATAGGCAAGTTTACTATTGCATTCGTTGAATTTGCTTTTCAAATAGTTGTTTGGCCAATGAAATAATATTGTTTAAAATATTTTTTATCTTTTTCCTATAGTTGGGATTTAAGGACTTATTTTTTGTGTTTGGAAATTATGGTTTCTCTTTTTCTATTGGGTGGAGTAGGTCTATTTTTCATTTTCGTTTAAGTAAATTAGGAAAATAGGAGGACATTATATATTGTGACAAATATTTAATTAGTGGATGCAAATTGTGCGAGCTTTGGCGGTGGGCTGGTGGGTACTGAAGTAGTGAATGCATGTTTAATGCATTAAATGCAAAATTTACGAGATGTGCTGGACAGCTGGTGGGTACACAAGAAATGAATACATAGTCAATTCATGAAATCTAAGGCGAGTGCTGGATTTTATTTGTGTTTATTCTCGTTTGTTTATTTTTTGTTGAGAAGCTTGTGTGTTTTTAGCTCTGGGTTGTCATCCTTTTTTTTTTTGATATTCCGTGCAACGCTTGAATGGGGGAGGAGTCATAGGAATGGTGTACTACTGGTGAGTGGCTCGTCTGTCTATTTATGATACTTGATAACTAGAAGTATTGTTCGCTATTAGAGGGAAAGCTGAATTGTTTGAGCAAGGTCTTGTCAACTGTGGAGGCATTGAATGCATTAAATATGTGTTCATTGCTTGAGCATCCACCGGTCTATCAACAAAGCTTGCAAAATTTATATTTAATGTCTGAATGTTTGCAAAAATTTATCACATTGGTTTATTTTTTTGCAAATTTTATCGCATGCTTTTATGTTTCATGTTTATGAACATATTATATGTCATGGATTGTGCTCATTTTTCTATGTAATAGGAACCATTGCTTGCAATTGGAGGAGGAGGTAAAGATCTATACGACTACAAATATACTTGGTTGTTGAACAAGGAATTAGAAGGTCAAATTCTTTTTTGCAATGAATTTTAAGTCTTCCAATGTGCCTAAAAATTATGCCTTGGGAGAGTTGTGAACAATAAAGGAGAGGCCTAGTTCAACAATCTGACTTACCGAATAGACAGATGAACATAGTGAATGACATGCCATGTAATTCATAAACATGAAACTATTTTTTGCCCAAAAGTAAGTTACTATTGCAATCATTGAATTTACTTTTGAAATAGTTGCTTGGCTAATCAAATTGTATTTTTAAAAATATTTTATCTTTTTTCTATAGTTGGGATTTACACATATTTTTGGTGTTTGAAAATTATGTTTTATCTCATTTTCTATTGGTTGGAGTAGGTCTATTATTCATTATCATTTAAGTAAATTAGGAAAATAGGGGGACATTATATATTCTGGAAAATGTTTAATTAGTGGATGCAAATTGTGGGAGCTTTGGTGGCAGGCTGATGGGTATTGAAGCAGTGAATGCATGTTTAATCTATCAAATGCAATTTGTGCGAGATGTGTTGGAGAGCTGGTGGGTACAAAAGTAATGAATGCATAGTTAAATCATGAAATCTCAGGTGAGTGTTGGGTTTTATTTGTGCGTCTTCTTGTTTGTTTATTGTTTGTTGAGAAGCTTGCGTGTTTTTAGCTCAAGGTTCCCCTCTTCCATGTTCTTTATTCTAGGAGCAGTGCACTGCTGGTGAGTGACTCATCTGTTTGTTTATGATACTTGATAGCTAGAAGTATTGCTTGATGTTATGAGGGCTAAGGGGAAAAATGGGTACAATAGATAACATATGCTATGTAATCTATACACATGAAACAGTTGAAGCCAAGGAGTAGGTGACTATTGCAACAAATGAGAATTATCACAGGAGCAATTGAATGCTTTGAGCAAGGTCTTGTCGACTGTGGAGGCATTCAATGCATTAACTATGTATTCATTGCTTGAGTGGCCACCAACCTATTAGCAAAGCTCGCAAAATTTGTATTTAATGTCTAAGTGTGCAAAAATTTATCGTGTTGGTCTATTTTTTTCCAAATTTTATCATGTGCCCCTAATATTGATCTGCTTGTAAGCAAACTAGCAAAATAGAAGAACATGATAAATTTTGGAAAATATCTGTAATGCATAATAAAGTAGTGAATGCATAGTTAATGCATTAAATACTATGTCAATACTAGCACACTTGTTGGATTTGCCTTTGATATGGTCAATTGGTGAGACAAATTCAATAATCTAAATATATGTAATTTTGTTTCTAGAGTGAGTTTTGTTTGAGCAATTTTCCCAGTAAAGCAATGTTTTTTAAGCCTGAGGTAAGAATGCTAAATAGGTGTAAATGGGAAGGCTTGTGTATGCTTGGACGTTCTGCATACCTGGTGCATGTGGAATAATTGCATTGATGGTAAGAATGGTAGGGTTTTTACATGTAGACGTGTGAGAACGTTCACTTGAAACAAATTTGTACCTTGGTTGATGCATTGGGCTATGATTTACAAATTATGTGAAGAACATTTTGTAAATCAATTATTATGGATCAATAAAATTTGTAGTCTGCAAGTGCTTATAATTTAAGCAGGGGGTAGAGGATTGTATCAATGCAACTATATTCATTCTACAAAGTCACTTAAGTAGTTGCACTTGTCCTCATATCAGTACTTATGTCTTGCTACGACTAAAAGTATTATTTGTTGTTATAAGGCCTAAATGTATAAATGCATATAGTAGATGGCATATGCTACGTAACTAAGTTACATGGAATAGTTGAAGCTAGGGAGTAGGTTACTATTGCAATGGTTTCATTTACAATTAAAAGATAATAAATAATTTATCTCTTTTTCTATTGGTTGGAGCAGGTCTATTATTCATTTTTGTTAAAGTAAAGTAGGAAAATAAGAGAACATTATATATTTTGTAAATATTTAATCATTGGATGCAAATTATGTTAGCTTTAGTGGTGGGGTGGTAGGTACTGAAGCAGTCAATACATGTTTATGCATTAAATGGTATGACTGGCAAGTCAGAAACAATAGTCTATTAAATGCAAATTGTACGATATTTGTAGGTGGGCTTGTGGGTGCATAAGCTGTGAATACATAGTTAATACATGGAATTCTAGGGAAGTGATCGATTTTATTTGTGATAATTTTTATTTGTTTATTGTTTGTTGAGAAACTTGTGTGTTCTTAGCTCTGGATTCCCCTCTTCCATGTTTGCTAAGTTGGTGAGGCCCTTGAATGTTGGAGGAGCTATAAAGTTTTGTTTGAGAAATTTTCCCAACAGGTTAGTTTTTTGTGGTTAAATCAGTAAGCGTTAGCATTCACTTTGTAAAAAAAAGAAAGAAATGCATTAAACATTTTTAGCAAAGAAAGAAACGACATCGAAAAGTGCCTTAAGAAACATGATCTTCCAATGTGTCTAAGAATTATGCATTGGAAGAGTTGTGAACAATAAAGGAGAATGTTGGTTCAAGAGTCTAACTTTCCAAATAGATAGATGGGCATAGCGAATGACATGCCATGTAATTCATAAACATGAAACTAGACTTTTTGCTCAAAATCATGTTACTTTTGCAATCATAAATATACATAATTACAATCAAGGGATTTTCAATTCATTGGTCAAATATTTTACAAAATTTATAATGTCTTCCTAGTCTTCTAATTTTCTTAAACAAAAATCAATAATAGACCTAGTGCATTAATAATGTGTTCATTGCTTTTGTGCCAACCAACCCTCTGTCAAAGCTTATGCAATTTGCATTTAGTGATTAAATATTTTCCACAATATATAAAGTCCTATTTTCTTAATTTACTTAAACAAAAATGAATAGTAGACCTACTAGAATTTAATGCAATAGCTGTAGATTGATTGACAAGCGTGCCATATCCAATGCAAATCATACAATTGCAATAGCGACCTGCTCTGATTGTAACAATAACTTGCCTCTGAGCAAAATGTCAGGCACATGAAGTGCATGATGGCAGTAAAGTTGACACAAGTTGCATTCAATTATTAATTTTATCATTTTCATTTGTAGTACTTGCTTGGCCAATCAAATTTGATTGTCTTGCAGTAGGTCTACTATTCATTTTCGTTTGAGTGAATTAGGAAAATATGGGAAAATTATATACTTGGGATTTATGGACATATTTTTCATGTTTGAAAACCATTATTCATCTCTTTTTCTATTGGTATAGCTAGACTTGAGGTTTAAATATTAATTAATTTCTTTTCAAGTATAAATGCACTTACATCATTGAAAATTCCCACAAAAAACAATTGGTATCAAACCATTAAAGTGATGCATTAAGGAAGGGAAACGACATCAAAAAGTGCCTTGAGAAACACAATATGCTAAGGCTAGTGGTATGGATCAATCCCAATACCTCGTAGTGTGTCAATGGTGAACAAGTGTAAACACAAATGCTTGTCTATGATTTGTTGTGTTGCATACCTTCTAGATGTCAACTGAGTGCATGGATTGTGAGAATGGCAAGGGTGTTACATGTGAATGTGTGAGAATATAGACTTGAAAAAAATTTGTCCCTTGATTGATGCATTAGAATAGTAGTTTGTTGTTGCTACATAAAGCAATAATGTTTTAGATATTTCAGAAAGGTCTTGTTCGTTGTGGAGGCATACCTTGCATTTAATACATGGATTGATAGCTTTGATAGGCGCTAGCCTACCAAAAAAGCTTGTAAAATTTGGATTTAATGACTAGATGTTTGCAAAAAAATTATCGTGTCATTCTATTTGGCTTATTTTTTTAAAGGAAAATAAATGATAGACCTACTTGAAAGAATAGAGAAAGATATAAACGATAATTTTCAAATAAAAAAAAATGTTCTCAAGTGCTGTCTATAGAAATAAAAACAGAAGTGTTTAGATTATAGAATTTGATTCATTAGCAAGGGTTGTGTATCAAGTGCAATGAGTGAATTCTCAACGACAAAGATCATACAGTTTGGATTTAATTCTTAAATATTTGGAAAAATTTATTGTGTGCTTCTGTGTTTCATGTTTATGAATAGCATGTTGTATGTCATGGACTATGCTCATTTTTCTAAATTGTATCTATAATAGGAACCATTGGTTGCAATTGAAGTGGGGGGCAAAGATCTATATCGCTGCTAATAGACTTGGTTCTTCAACAACAAGCTGTAAGGTTAGATTCTTATATCATTCTCCTGCATTGTTTGCAATAAAATTTAATTCTTCCAATGTGTCTAAGAATATGTATTGGAAGAGTTGTGAACAATAAAGGAGAACAAAGGTTCAAGAATGTGACTTTTCAAATAGAAAAATGGGCATAGTGAATGACATGCCATGTAATTCATAAACATGAAACTATTTTTTTCCCAAAAGCAAGTTTCTTTTACAATTAGAAATATGCATATTTGTAATCATGGAATATGAAATTCATTGGTTAAATATTTGCCAAAATTTATAATGTCTTCCTACTCTCCTAATTTTGTTAAATGAAAATCAATAATAGTCGAAGTGCATTAATCATGCATTCACTGCTATAGTGCCAAACAACCTGCTACCAAAGCTTGTGCAATTTGCATCTAGTGATTAAATATTTGTCAAAACATATAATGTCCTATTTTCCTAATTTACTTTAAAAAATGAATAGTAGACCTGCTCCAAGCAATAGAAAAAGAGATAAATCATGGTTTTCAGATAGAGAAAATATGTCCATGAATCCCAAGTATATAATGTTTCCATATTTTTCTAATCTACTTAAGCTAAAATGAATAGTAGACATACTGCAAGCCAACCAAATTAGATTGGCCAAGTAAGTATTAGAAATGCAAACGAGAAAATTAAGAACTCAAGAGTTGTCTGTAGAAATAAAACCATAAATTTTTACATTATAGAATTTGATTCGTTAGAAAGGGTTGTATATCAAGTGCATTGAGCGTATTTTCAACAACAAAGCTCACATAGATTGGATTTAATTCTTAAATATTTGGAAAGATTTATTGTGTGCTTCTGTGTTTCATGTTTATGAATAGAATCTTGTATGTCATGGACTATGCTCATTTGTCTAAATTGTACCTCTAATAGGAACCATTGGTTGCAATCAAAGTGGGGGACATAGATCTATATCGCTGCAAATATACTTGGTTCTTCAACAATAAGATGTAAGGTCAAATTCTTGTATCATTCTCTTGCTTTCTTTGCAATGAAATTTAATTCTTCTAATGTGTCTAAGTATTATGTATCAGAAGAGTTGTGAACAATAAAGGAGAACGTTGGTTCAAGAATCCAACTTTCCAAATAGATAGATGAACATAGTCAATGACATGCCATGTAATTCATAAACATGAAACTATTTTTTGATGATAAGCATGTTGCTTTTGCAATCAGAAATATGCATAATTGCAATCATGGGATATGCAGTTCATTGGTTAGATATTTGCAAAAAATTATAATGTCCCCTTATTGTAATAATTTTCTTAAACAAAAATCAATAATAGACCTAGCTCATTAACGATGCATTCACTGCTATAGTGCCAACCAACCTGCTTGTGCAATTTGCATCCAATGATTAAATATTTGCCAAAATATATAATGTCCTATTTTCCTAATTTACTTAAACAAAAATGAATAGTAGACCTACTCCAACCAATAGAAAAAGAGATAAATCATGGTTTTCAAACATGAAAAATATGTCCATCAATCCCAAGTATATAATGTTCCCGTATTTTGCTAATTTTCTAAAACTAGAATGAATAGTAGACCTACTACAAGACAACCAAATTTGATTGGCCAAGTGAGTATTACAAATGTAAATGAGAAAATTAAGAACTCAAGTGCTGTCTACTGTAACCAAACCAAAAATGTTTAGATTATAGAATTTGATTTGTTGGCAAGGGTTGTGTATCAAATGCATCGGGCACATTTTCAGTGACAAAGCTTACACAGTTTGGATTTGGTTCTTAAATATTTGGAAAAATTTATTGTGTGCTCCCGTGTTCCATGTTTATGAATAACATTTTCTATGTCATGGACTGTGCTCATTTTTTTGAATTGTACTTGTAACAAGAACCATTGGTTGCAATTGAAGTGTAGGAAAAAGATCTATATCATTGCAAATAGACTTGGTTCTTCAACAATAAGTTGTAAGGTTATATTCTTGTATCATTCTCCTTCTTTGTTTGCAATGAAATTTAATTCTTCCAATGTGTTTGAGAATTATGTATTGGAAGAGTTGTGAACAGTAAAGGAGAATATTGGTTCAATAATTTGAATTTCCAAATAGACAAATGGGCATAGTGAATGACATGCCATGTAATTCATAAACATGAAATTATTTTTTGTGCAAAAGCAAGTTGCTTTTGCAATTATAGATATGCATAATTGCAATTAGAGATATGCATAATTGTAATCACGGGATATGCAATTCATTGGTTAAATATTTGCCAGAATTTATAATGTCTTCCTACTCTCCTAATTTTCTTAAATGAAAATCAATAATAGACCTAGTGCATTAATCATGCATTCACTACTGTAGTGCCAACCAACCCTCTGCCAAAGCTTGTGCAATTTGCATGTAGTGATTAAGTATTTTCCAAAATATATAATGTCCTATTCTCCTAAATTACTTCCAAAAAAATGAATAGTAAACCTACTGCAAGACAATCAAATTTGATTGGCCAAGTAAGTATTACAATTGCAAATAAAAAAATTAAGAATTGAATGCACAGTGTATTAGTTTTACTGTCGTCATGCACTTGATGTGCCTAGATTTTTCTCAGAGGCAAGTTACTTTAGCAATCAAGGTAGGTCACTATTGAAATTGTATAGTGTACATTGGATATGGTACACTTGTCGATCAATCTATAGATATTGCATTAAATTCCTACATGGTCATCAAGACGTTTTCCAAAGTATACAGTTTCCCTTCTGTAATTCTCATTTATTTATTATGTCTGGATTCCAAAGGAAACAATTGCATATGCAACCTACTTCTCAGTTTCAACTATTTCATTTTTATGAGTTGGATAGCATATGTTGATTGCTTTATCCATTTACTATAGCTTGTGTATTAACTTCAGTTTACTGGGCTTCCTAAGTTAGGTTTAGTGTTTAGGAAACATGTTTGTACATTATTTTCAAAGTTAACTCAACATCCTGAAGTAATTGGTAGTTGCCCACCTACTTTTGCATGTGTATAATTACTTGTATTTGATACTATTCACATCTTCAAGTTCTTTATAAACATTGTAGTCACAACCATTTGAATTTGTTTGAACTAATCCTCAAAGTTTTTAGACATTGAATCTTTGATTATTTAAGAACTAAAAAAACAATGTAAACTGTAAAATTGTGCGGAAGCATTGGAAAGCTACTGTTGTGCTATTCTACAACAATTTGTTGTTGTTTTGTAGATGACCTCTTTCCTGCAAACAATAGTGCATTTTTTTTCCCTTGACATGAGTTATCATAATATTTCACGTACTTCTCAAATATAGGCTCTTGAACTTTATTGTGGTTATTGGCTAGGGTTGCTAATTCATTAAGCCTATGTTATACATTGTCCAACATGACCTTCAGGGCTCTAAACATTTCCTATTTTTTTGGAGATTAATCAAAGTAGTTTGATCCAAACCATTCATGCACATATTTAACAGCTCTACCCATCCTAGTTCTCTACCCTTGGTGTGGTTCTTCTTGCTCGCTCACAAAGTTCACTTGGCTATAATCATACATTTACAAAAAAAAAGTTCTTTAGAGCATTTCCAGATCATACTCCAATGCATCAAGCAAAGTGAAAATTTGTTTGAAGACAATATTGTCAACTATTTACATGTAACACCCTTACATTGTCACCATGCATGGATGCACCCTACATGCAGCAAGTATGCAGGGCATGGAAGCGTAGACAAGCCTTCTTGTTTATTCCTATTTACCACTGTAACTTTCTTGTAAAAAAGTATTACTTTATATACCTTGCTAAGGCTATTGCATAGTTACAAGAGATTATCAAGCATTAGGATTAGCCCCTATTGCTAGCCCCAACATATCATGTTTCCTAGGGCAGCTTCTAGACTGATATCCTTGCTAAAAAATGTTCGTTGTATCATCTATGTTTTGTTACTAGAAAATCCCTAATTTTAAAATACTATTTTTTTAGAGAATCCTATCTCATATGTTTTTGGCAATATGACATCCAATTTTCCCATTTTTTGATTATTAATTGGATTAATAAAATCTTCACGTTTGTACTAAACCAATCTTTAAAAATCAAAAAATTCCATGAATGACAATATGACAATGGACAACGTAGACATCATAGCTTGTAGAAATTCAAGGCCTGCTCTATGGTTTGCTGCCAATAAGCATTTCATGTCCTTATCTTTTTTCCAATAGGCAAGTTACTGTTGCAGTTAGACCAGGTTGCTATTGCAATTGTTTGATGTTCTATAGGCAGTTGCCAATTAGTTTAAGATGTTGAGTTAACTTTGTAGACAATATATGCACATGTTAATTGAATGGGGAAATTTCCTATATATTAGACCTAACTTAGAGATGCTACGAAAGTAGGGCACTATTGCAATCTTTTTATTTTCAATTGAAAGATAGTACACAAAGAGGAATTATGATAGGAATAGCTGAATTCTACATAAATTATAGAATTTCACTGGTGCCAATATCAAATGCACATCCAATTTTTTTCTAAAATAGACTAGCATAATAAATTTTTGCAAGCATTCAAACATTAAATTCAAATTTTGCGAGCTTTGTTGATAAGCTACTAGCCACTCAAGAAATAAATACATAGTTAATGCATTGAATTCCTTCATATTTAACAAGAGCTTGCTCAAAGCATTTAGTTTCCCTTATGCTAATTCTCATTTGTTCATTGTCTATCAATTGCAAATGAAACCCTTGCAATACTAACCAACTCCTTCGCTTCAACTGTTCCATGTTAATAACCTACATAGCATATGTCATCTACTATGCCCATTTGTGCGATTAGATCTTTTACCAACAATCAATACTTCTAGTTACAGTGGCATAGATGTACTTATATCAAGACAAGGGTAAGAAGCATTTACTTCTATTAAAAGATCTCATTAGAAAACTAGGAACAATTTTACCCAGTTCTTAGAAAGAAGGCAACAAAACTAATGAAAAAGGCTTCACTGGTTAATAAAAACTTTATTCAAAGGGCCTACGGCTTATTTAATAATAGACTACCAAGTTTAGTCAGTTATAACAATTGATTTACAAAATGTCTTCCCCAAGATTTGCAGATCATATTTTAATGCATGAACCAATGGAAAAATTCGTATGAAGTTAATATTATCATAGGTTTACATGTAACAACCCTACCATTCTTACCATCCATGTGCTTAGTAAACCTATGCTAGGTGTGCAAGGCATGGGAGCATACACAAGCCTTCCCATTTACACCTATTTAGCATTGTAACCTTACTCTAATAGAGTATTGCTTTATCAACTATTGTGATTGGTTCCTTTTGCTGACATGAGCATATCATGTTTATCAAGAAACTTTTGGATGTTGTTTTGGTTTAAGATGTTGAGTTAACTTTGTAGACAATATATGCACATGTTTATTCAATGAGCAGATGCCTTAAATACTAAACCTAACTTAGAAATCCTACAAAGGTAGGTTATTGTTGCAATCTTCTTATTTGCAATTGAAACATAATAAACAAAGAAAAATTATCATAGAAATTACATAATTGTACATAGATTATAGAAATCGACTGGCACCCATATGAAATTTACATCCAATGATTTGCTTATTTTTGCAACAAAATAAACAAACGTGATAAATTTTTGCAAACATTCAGGCATTAAATATAAATTTTGTGAGATTTACTAATAGACTAGTGGCCACTCAAGAAATGAACACATAGTTAAATCATTCAATTTCTTCATATTCAACAAGACCTTCCTCAAAGCATTTAGTTTCCTTGTGATAGTTCTCGTTTGATGCAATAGTCACCTACTCTTTCACTTTAATTGTTCCATGTTTGTAGGTTGCATAACATATGTCATTTATTGTACCCATTTGTCACATTGGCCCTTGTAACAGTAAGCAATGTTTCTAGTTATCAAGTATCACAAACATACAGGTGAGCCACTCACTAGTAGCGCATTGTTCCTATGGCTTCTCCTGTGTTCGAGCACTGAATAAAATAATAAACATCAAAGAGGGGAGCGGAAAGCTAAAAACACACAAGCTTTTCAAAAAACAATAAACACAAGAGAATAAGCATAGATAAAACCCAAAATTCATCTAAGATTACATGAATTGAATATGCATTCACTGCTTGTGTACCCTCCAGCCCTCCAATAGTTCTCACAAAATTTGTATTGAATGCATTAAAAATACATTAATTGCTTGATGATAAAATTTACAAAAAAACTATAGACCATCGTGATATATTTTTAAAAAAATTTAGACATTAAATACAAATTTAGCAAGCTTTGTTGGTAGATTGACGAGCACTCAATCAATGAGCACATAATTGATGCATTCAATGCCTCCATAGTCATCAAGACCTTGCTCAAACCATTCAATTTTTCCTGTAACAATGAGCAATAATTTTAGTTATCAAGTATCATAAACATATAGACGAGCCACTCACCAGTAGTGCATTGTACCTATCGCTCATCCTGCATTCAAGTATTGCACAAAATAACAAACATCGAAGAGGAGAACCCAAAGCTAAAAAGACCCAAGCTTTTCAACAAGCAATAAACAAATGATAATAAGCACAAATAAAACCCAACACTTGATTGAGATTTCATGAATTAACAATACATTCATTGATTGTGTACCCACCAGCTCTCCAACACATCTCACAAATTTTGTATTTAATGCATTAAACATGCATTCACTACTTCCGTATCCAGTAGCCCGCTGAAAAAGTTTGTACAATTTATATTCACTGCTAGAATATATAATGTCTCCCTATTTTCCTAATTTACTTAAATGAAAATGAATAATAGACCTATTCCAATCAATAGAAAAAAGAAATAAATCATAATTTTTAAAGACTAAAAATATCTTGGTATGCTAATACATCTTGTAGCTCAGCAGCATAGAAGCATTAATATCAAGACTAGGGAATGAATCATTTGCTGCTATTAGAAGGCCTAATTAGAAAACTGGGGACCATTTTCCTCTGTTCCTTAAAACAAGCAAAAATAATAAATTCTAAGAGTTAGCAACCTATTTAATGACAAAGTACAAATTTTACTGGGCTACAACAATAGATTTACAAATTTTTCTTCACAGGATTTGCAGATCATACTCTAATGCATCAACCAAGGGAAAAAATTGTTTCAACTCAATATTCTCACACGTTTACATGTAATAGAAAAAGGAACGAAGGACCCTGGAGCTAAAAACACACAAGCTTTTCAACTAATAATAAACAAACAAGAACTAGCACAAATAAAACCCAACACTTGTGTGCAATTTCATGAATTAT
The DNA here is from genome assembly GCA_007115665.2 of Sequoiadendron giganteum. Lineage (NCBI taxonomy): Eukaryota > Viridiplantae > Streptophyta > Pinopsida > Cupressales > Cupressaceae > Sequoiadendron > Sequoiadendron giganteum. The sequence continues at coordinate 206,545,613 of CM021100.1, forward strand.
ATATGCATTCAGTTTTTGTGTTCCCACCAACTCTCTAACACATGTAACACAAATTCTGTGTGGGCAGATATGTCAGCTCGAGACAATCTCACAAAATGAACATTCATATGAGAAATTTGAGCAACATGTTTCCTTTTGATTACAACCATATCATTATGTTCAATTAATACTAATATTTTTCAATGTTTGTATAGACCTTGGTTATATAATTGGTGGATGGTTCCCTCAATATATGTTTCCACTACATTCTGTAAACTTAGTTGCCTTTGTGATTCACTATGTTTTATTATAAAGTAGATGTTGCTGCTTAGTGATTTATTGACAAAAACTAAGTTATTGGAAAAATTGTTCATACAATACTCGATCAAGTATCAACTGAATCTTTGCACAGTTTGCATTTAATGCTTAAATATTTGTCAAACTTTACCATCTGTTTCTATTGTTCTACCTTTATTTTATCTACCCTCTAATTCAAACTACAGTAATAAATTTTGATTAGCCAACTAAGCTTACGAAATGCAAAGAAAGTGATTGAAATAGTATTGGTCTAGCACTTACTGCATTCATTGAGCATTGATTGCTTTATGTTTATGAATAATATATAACATGTCATGAACTATGCTCATTTGTCTGATATTCCCCTATAACAGGAACCATTGCTTACAATTTGAATGAGAGACATATATCTACATTGGTGCAAATATAGTTGATTATTGAACAAGGAAATGCAAGGTCAAATTCTTGGATCACTGTCCCTTTTTTGTTTGCAATGAAAAAATTTGACATTTATGCAAAAGATCAACTTTGTTGCCCTACATTTATGTACAGAGTGCTAAATATTTAACATATATACATATTAAGGCCAATTAGAATTTTCAACAATCTAATACTTTATGCATTTTGAATGGAAACAAGATATCAAAATATAGATTTGATAGACGTTGATAGGTATGAATATCAAAACTCCTCACAAGTTTGCAACATAAATAATGTACTAAAAAATAATGGGCTATGTAGGATAGGCACACTCAAGTACAATGTTAGAGATTGTTTGTTTGAATCGTTACAAGTACCATTGAACAATCAGTATACATCAATCAAGCTACAAATAGGAACGGTAGATTACTTCTTAAGTTGCTTTTGCAAAACAAGATAAAGATGAATTAAATCATACAAACTTGAACTAGACCCTAAAACTCTATATAGACTGCACAAAGTGCATGATTGTGACACATATCTACACAAAATGTACCTTTCCACAAAACCAAGTATCGACAACAATGAAATCAACTTATGGGAAGAAATTTTTTTCTATTCACTGGCTATCCAAATATGTGCTTGGTCAATGACATCAGGGAAAAAGTACTTGCACTTTAACAATGTAGCCAATTTTCTAGCATATTCTATTTTGTTCCATGATGCAACCCCTCAAAATGGGCATTTTGTACCGCTTATAAGAATTCAACCACACAATCCGAATGACCAACAACCAATAAGGTTAAATCAACTTAAAAAAATCATTATAAACAATACACAATACCAAATTACCAATGGAAACAAAAGGCAAAAGATAGACAATAACAAAAGCAACTCCATTCATACAATCAAACAAAAGTAACTCAATCATAACTCTATTGTAAGATTGCAACACCTTAAGAAATTTATTAGAAATAACAATAAAAAAATAAACCTATACCTATAAGATCAAATAAGGAAAACAAATATCTGTAGTAGAGCTTTACAAAAGAACAATTCAAGATATGCCAAAATACACATGCACAATTCGCCAAATGTTGTGTTTCAACAAAGATACTAGAATATTCAAAGATAAACAAAAGGAGATATATTATGAACTAGTATAGTCAAGATCCATAGCATTGATAGATTGCATATGTTGTATATGCTACTCTGCACTAAAACAATCCATGATACCAAAGTATGTTGTATCACACAAAATCCAAACTAATAAGCCATTTTCATATGTCCAAATTTTGTCCCAACTAGAAGAACGAATCGTGTCACTTAGAATTGCATTTGAAAAAATTTGGGAACTAGGGTACAAAAGATCTCAAATAGGACTAGAATAGGTTCCATCATTAATGTCCCTATTGACATCAACATTATACAAAAAACATTACCACAATCAACTAACAACACAAAAAAATGTTGTTTCACTCAAAAGGTGATTGGAATATAAGAATGAATTTCAAAAAGGCATGCTACAACCCAATCTCATCATGGAAGCTTTGGCTGAATTGTAAAAAAAACACTATACAAAATGCAAAATGTCTAGATAAAAAAATATTGGAAACATTTTTTGCATACCAATGATGAACTTGAAGAGAATACTGGACTTGTCACAACTGAAACTTAATCAAATAGTGACATAGAACATGAGAACCCATCTGAAACCTGTTGAATAAGCTAAATACTGAGAGGGGGGTGAATCAATATCCAAATAAACTTTATTGAACAATCACCATTAATAAATTTCATCATAGAATAGATAGGAGCAATACCAAAGAATGAATGTCCATAACACATAAACACCAGATTTTACATAGAAAGCCCAATGAGGGAAAAACCATGATGAGGATTAACTCACAATGTATACATATATATCAAAGACCAACTCACTTCCAGATACAAAAGCTCGCTGCTTACAAGGACTTACTATCCAAAATGGAGGCTCACTTCCTACAAAAAATATGTAAACAAAAATTGGCTAATCGCCAAGGTTGAACTGATGATGATACACCACAAGTGCAGATTTAGTTCCTTATATGCTCATAGTATTCGATCACAGACTGATCTTCAGTTCACACACTTATGCTTCTTCTCTTCTTCACATTCGCATTACACACACTGCTTACTTTACTTGTATCACATGTATCTCTTCTATCACACACCTTCTTCTAACCACCTTGTATATATACCTGTATGCATTGATAGATCAAATTTAAGAGTAATTCAACCATGTCAAGAAGCTTCATGTTGGTTGGGACCAAAACTAGGTCTCACATATAATTCACAAACCATTAGACTGAATATTAGGTTGGACAATATCAACCTAATACCGAAACACAATTACAAAAACTAATGCGAGTGCATCACCCAAACATATGAACATCTCAGAATGCATACATAAACGCTTCCAACCATTATAATCCTTTTCACGAAACCTTAGATCATACTGATTACCATAGAGAATATGCGAACCAGAAATACCAGAGTTACCTGATCAAATACCAGATGGGATAAACTAGGTTTGAACACCGGTACAAGGTACCAAACCAACATGGTGACATCAATGAAAATATAAGACATACTTCCAACAATCTCCCCCTTTGGCATTGATGAAAACATATAAAAAAAATATCAACATTTCATATCTCTCCTCCTTAGATCCATATTTCTCCCAAATCTCTATATCTTTTCAAAAAACTCTATATCTCTCCAAAAACTCCATATATCTCCCCCTTTGACATTAATGGGAAAGGGTGCCAAAAAAAATATCAACATGGTGACATTTAACATTCAAAATTTCAAAACTTCAAAAATTTCAGGCATCCAATTCCTCAGACCAGAAAAACTGTTTTCACCTCAAATACCTTTTTGTACCTTTCTTTGATCACGAGATGCAATTTATTCCACTCCAGCATTGCGTAATCCATTCTTGTATACACACTTTCCAATACATCCAACAGTGTGAAGGAGGATGACCAATCTATGGATGAACATTATTTCTCACAATCTTCTACATCAGAGAGAATTCCAGCAAGATGGTCTAGCCGGACCTCAACAATCTCTTTTAGAAGCCAAAAGGTCTTCACTACATCATCCCTTTTCCTTTGCACAATGATTAGTTTGGCTTGAAACTCACCAATTCTCAACCTTTTCTTCCCATATTTATCCTCAAATATTTCAAACTTCTTCCCAATATTGTTCACCTCAGATTCTATTCCTTCAATCCTGCTTTGGAAATTATCAATTGCAACATGCCACAGTAGGAAATACTTGTAAATAATCATTTCTTTCAGACATTTCTTTTTCTGCATAATCAATTCAGATAGCCTTTTTATTTCTTTAGAACATATTTTCTCAACTAGGGCTTCCAACTTGTGTCCTTTCAGACCTTCAAGGAACATTATTTCTTCAATTACTCCAACTAGATTCCCAGGCAAGGAATCATAAATGGTAGACACATCAATACCTTTTTGAAACAGATACTCAATTAGAGCATCATCAAATTTAAGCCTGTCAACAGGAGAGGTCGTACTCCAAAATTCACCAACTTTCTTCATTTTTCCTTTAATCAACATAGACTGGATGCCATCTAGATCAGAAGATTCGGATCTAGACAAAGATTCTTCTTCTTCTTCCATTTCTTCAGGAATAACAATGATATCTTCAGTAATTCCTTTTCTTTTCCTTGATTCCGGAGGGAATCACTTGCAACAACTTGCAATTCTTTTGTACTGGAGAAAGAAACTTCCTCAAACCTACTAGGCATAACTTCATCGAAGCTCATTACATTCTACAATGATAAGAAAAATTTCTTGCACACACTTGCTTTATCCTCTAAATTTTCCAAATGTCTACATATCTATTTTGCAACGGGAATCCCAAATTCCCTCTCAACATCTTCCTAACTGAGGAATCAGTAATGGTAACAATTAATAGTGCTCGGGGGTCTTTGTCAACACCCATCAATTCCTCTACTTCTTTGTATTTGATAGTCTTCCATCCAAGAAGTTCTCCGACACTGCACATACCGGTAACTGCTTCAATCGCTTCCTTCAAAATAGAATGGGATTTATCCAATACAATGTAGTCATCCTTGAATTTTCTCAGAAGGAACAAAATGAATTCTTTATCAGCAAACCAAGGGAATTCTCCCCATATATCCAGACCTAGGGTTTGTAGATTTCATAACTCGCTTAGTTCCAACCCTAATTCAAATTTCTTTAATTTTTGATTATTGAATTCATCCAAATTGACTCCTTTCAACTTCAGAGGGGTATTCCTACTCAAGCCTTTGATAGAAATTTCCATTATAGCTCTTAAAATTCAACACAAAAATTCTTTTATTACCTTCTTTTGCAGCCACGAGATAGGGAAACTTGCATCACTTGCCTTCAGATGTCCACAATATTCTCTTCGAAGGTCTTCAAATCACTTTAGAGATGCTTCAAGAGAGTTCCTACTCACTCTACAAATCCTTTGAACGTATTGATGATCGAAATGATTCAAGAAAATTCCTTTATACTTCATCATTTCACCCTAACTACCATTAACTGTAAAAAGCTGACAAAACTTTCTTCCACTTCACACTAAGAAACCCTAAATCACTTTGCAAAGGAATATGCTCGCTTCGATGCATACAGTTTATTTTTCAACACCTTTGTCTTGTCATTCCACACAACATATCCACATGTCAGCATCTGACATGTTACACTTCCGGGGGTTTCATTGATTTTCTGCTAAAGCCCCCCTAAGACCATGCTAGGTCTAGTTCCAGGAGGAATCATCTGTACTGAATGAGGGTATAGAAACATAAGTATAATTTGATTCTTCTTTATTTTTCCATATCTTTCCCATTTCCTATTTAACTTCATCCTTGTCAACCTTTTTCACTGGTTCATCACTTTCCACCAGAGCAGGCTGCTTTCCATTTTTACTTTTGCATGCTTTTGAAATGTGTCTTGGTTTCTTGCAATAATAACAAACAATATTCCTTTGTCTTATATGATTTCCATTCATCCATGTTTTTCATTGATTATATTTATGTCCAAACACATTACAGGAGTAACAATAGCCATTAAAATATTGATTTATTCTTCCTCTATTCAACATCACTCTACCGACCATCCTTACTTGTAATCTGCATTTAGTAGCCTCTTGTCCTATCTTCTTGCATGTATAACATTGTCCGGAGAAGGGACCAAAAAACTCATTCAACCTACTCCTACACTGAGTTTCCTTATGTCCAAGTTTGTTACATGAAAAGAAACACCATTCAAAGATGAATACCTTTGTGCATTCAACTATCTGATAGGTGAACTCCTTCCAAAGTTTATTTTCTTCTTTTCTATATCTTGAGTCTTTTGGTTATTTACCGGATTAGAGTTTTGCATCTTTCCATCAACATCATTACCTAAGCCACTTTTGTCCTTAGAAGGTTTTTGTCTAGCTATTAACTCATCAAGCTTGGTGGAGCTTGTTTTAAAGTCATCTTCACAGAGTTTTTCTTTCTCAAGATCTGCTTTCAAACTCATCACTTCCTGTTCAAGCCTAGAACAAACATCAGCCTTGCTTTGTATCACTATTTTCAAACATTCTTCAACTTTTATTTTTTCATCTATCTTCAATTTCAGTTTGATATTTTCATCATTTCCATGTTTCAATTCTTCACTCACTTCTTTGTATCTTTCTTTGAACTTGAAGGGAACAAGAAACAGTGCGGAAAAAATTCCCTAACACTAATATAATAGAGGAGAATAAAAAAAATGAGTTCTATAGCTTCTTAAAACACTACTGAGATGAATACATACAACATAAAAGAGATGAACATAATTAAACAATCACAGATAACACAAGTATTACGTGGGAAAACCCTTTCGGGTAAAAAACCCACCACACCAATCAAAGACTCTTTAAATTATAGTAAGCAAAAGATTACATATAAATTTCTTAGTCTTCACTCTCTAATCTAATAGCTCACAACAACACTAGAGTTCATACACTCACTGTTACAATACCGTCTCAACATAAAATGAATACAATTCTACAAAGTTCAAATTTTTCAACTTACATTCATTGTTACCTTATGATTGACATATATAATAATGTAATCGACTGTCATGGTCTTACATCACATTAAAAATTTCAACCAATCACAAGACTTTGTATCCATGCTGCATTGTCCATCCAATCAAGCAATCCAATTTTCTGATTGCATCGGGCTGCCTAGGCATTTATTTCATAGCCTAAATCAGATTCTTTCACTAACTGAAATCGATCTGCAATTACTACTTTTGCCACTTTGGTATTTGGCCAATCAACTGTCTGGCACCTTGCCACGTGTTTCCCTTTCATTTTCTCGTTGCTTTGACATCTAGTCAAAGTCGGTCAACCGATCTCCGAGCTCACCTCTATCTTCACCGTGCCACCATCGGGCTTGGATTAGCCCTTCGCGGTATGGCGGTAATCGCTCGATAGACTATTTCGGTTTACTGCGCTACCATAGAGGCTGCCAGGCCACTTCACAATAGGCCGATGACCGCTCTAGCTGACCGCCAGCGGTCTTACCACAACCACCATGGTGAAGCTTCTTACTGCCAGTGGTGGGGCAGTAACCACCAACCTTCACCGCTGGCAGCTTATCGCGGCCACCGCGGTGAGCCAGTTCACCGCCTGTGGTGGGGTGATAATTGCCAGCCTTCACTGCTAGTGGCGTGGTGAGCTAGTTCACCACTTGAGGTAAGGCAGTGGTGGTCTGAAAGATCACCAACCCTTACCGTTGGTGGCTTACTATGGTCATCGAGGTGAGCCTGATCACCGCCCGCTGTGGGGCGATAACCGCCAACCCCTTCACCACGGTACCGCAAGGGCATAATAAGGCCACCGCGGTAGAGCGGTGGGGGCAGAAAAGAGAGAAGTTTTTGCCAAGTCCTTTCTTATCAGAGGTTCAAGCTGCAAGTTGAGACATCTATTTCCAACAAGCTCCCACTTGGCGAATACTTCCAGCTTCCTCTAGACTTCAAAAATTATTGATGATCATAGGCCCCAAAGCCCATCAATTTTGTGCACCATCTGAACTTGTTTGTACTCATTGGCTTTGTTAATGCATCTGCAACATTCTGAAAAGTGTCGACCTTTTCAAGACAAACCTTTCCATCTTCCACCATGTCCCTCATGAAGTGATACTGAACATCAATGTGCTTTTTTCTGGCATGGAAAGTTGGGTTCTTTGCCAAACAAATGGCACTCTGACTGTCACAACAAATTGTAATCTATCCTGCATTAAAACCAATATCAGAACACAAATGATTCAACCAAACTACTTCCTTGCAGGCGTGTGTTGCTGCTATTAGAACTCAATTTTTTATTCAAAACCCTAAGGGTTTTTCCCATATTGAGCCTAATATTTTCACTATGTTTCTCATAAAATTCATCTTACTCCCCATCAAAAATATTCAAAAACATTATTCCTTGTATCGATGCCTTAATATTTGTATTCTATGTTACTTAGCGCTCTACCGCACCCTGCCATAATGGGCTCATGGTATGGCGGTAGCGGTTAATGAGCACGAATGAATTTCTTATTGCCACACCGCATGCGGTCAAAACATTGACCGCGATATCACGGTGGATGGTGAGATAATCAATGCAGAAGCAGTGAAGACGGTTACCACTACACTGCGATTGGTAGACATGAAGACCGTGGTGATCATGGTGAGCAGAGGTAGACAGTGAAGCGACAGTTGGAGCGATTACCGTGCAACCACGGAGGGGCAGAGATGAGACCATGGTAACGCAGTAGACGATTAGTAAGCGACGAAGGAGGTACTGCAGTACCGTGGTGTGGAAACTAGCAGACCATGGTGACTGCGGTAGATGGGGATGGGCAATTAAGGTGGCTACTGCAGTACTGCTTGCAGTCAAGCCAGTGACCGCGGTAGTGCGGTAAAGGGTTAGTAGACGACTGAGGAAGTGGAAAAGCCAGTCACCGCCATACCGACAATGGTTAGAATGAATACCGTCGTAACACGGTAACAATGAGGGTGACGGTGAAAGGTTGATACTGCGGTACCACCGACAACAAATGTTGAGACCACGGTAAGGCGGTAGGAATAGAAAAGGCCGGTCAATGCACAACCGTGGGTGGAAAAGTCAAAGGCAATGGTGGAGCGGTAGATAAAATAAAATCCACGAGGAAATAAAATGTAAAGAGCGGCAACACACAAAGTAAAAACAAAATTAAAGCAAAGCTATAGTTTAAAATATTTAATTTGTCGATAAGGCAATTTAATTAAATATTTTAATTGTTGTCAAGGAATGTAAACAATTTTACTGGTTAAATGAAGAGTCGTGACTCTTCGAATGCATTGTATAAATATTTTGAAAAATCAGTAAGTAAAGAGAGGAGTAGTTAGGGGTAGTAGTTAGATCTTTTCAGATTGGGAATGTAAAACAATGATAGAATTTCTTGAAGCAGAATCAATGGAGATAATATATTTTAATTGGTGAAGTTTTTTCTTGGTGTTCAGTTGTTGTGTTGTGTTAATTCAAATTCTTTATCTAGTTCTCTCCAACTTGAGGTCATTTTATCATTTAAATCAGTGTATCAAGCATGTTTCTGATTTGTCAAAATGTATTCCCATTTTGTGTGATTTAATTAATTGGTGTCTGCAAGTCAAAGTTAAATTATTTTAATAAGTCACAGTGATTTAAGGATTTCTTTTGGATGGTTAAAGAAGAACCAGGTTAAGAAACATCCCAACACAATTTATGTAAGTCATAAATTTAATGAAGTTTCATGCCAGTCATAGAATTTTCCAAGTGCCTAACAGCTAGAGTTAAACCAAAGAGGAAAACACACATCATTTTTTATTTTGACTCCATTTCCCATGTGGATAGAAGGCACTGATCTGCCACAACCCAAAGAATGAATTTTATATCAAACAACTTATTCAAAATCCTTTCTTGTGTGCAGTAGGAGTAGGAGTAGTTGTAGTGATTTTCATCTATTCACTTCCATTTGCCATTGTGGATAGATTGCTCAATCAATAAACACATTTCAAAATCTGCATCATTCATATAGGTACACCTGCCTAGGTCTAGCAGAACCTGAAGAGTAGAAGGTACAATTGCATGCATTGGCCTTGTACGTTGGCCAAAAGTGTTGTGAGAGCTTGAAAACCTCTCGTGGTTCAAACCTACGTTTTTGAGAACCAATAGTTTGGCGAATCTACTAGGGACTACTTAGGAAGATTTTCCAACCTTTTCATTTATAGAATTAACAAAGTTTCATATTTTTTTTGGAGATTCCGCTGGGGCAAACCAAAACAATTCATTTCATTTTCCTAATTTTTGGAAAATTAGGTGGCGACTCTATTTCTATTTGATAAATAATGCATGGGTGTTGTGGAACAGTAACATTTTGTCAAGATGGCAGAAGAAGAGAGAAGACAACAGTCAATAAGAGAGTTGAAGGAATTGAGACAACAAAGGCTACAATTAGAACAACATATGCTACAAGTGAACCAACAATTGCTGCAATTGGGAGTCAAAGGTGCTCCATGTACATCACCAAATAGGCCATCATACAGTGAGAATGAAGACACAAATTCCAGGAGATCTTGAACACCACAAGTAACACATGATGCAATTGAGAACTTTGGCAATAAAGGTAATGTACTCTATTCACAGCAAAACACTTTTGATGAGTATATTCAAATTCAAGAGAGAGGTGGAAATCTTGTGGATGCCTTTTTTGACATAAGGAGATATAAGGGAGAATCTGTGAGTTCTTTTTATAACAGGATGACAAACATTTGTACAAAATTACCTCCTCATTATAGGCCTACAAGACCCACATTTGTTGCACAATTTCTAAGAGCATTAGAGCTTGAATCAATTTATTGGTTAGAGTCATTAAAACAACATGCCTTTGATGTAGTGAATAAATTTATGATTCCATACTTGGGACAGGGTATATGGATACTGACAATAATAAATCTAATAATGATATCATGGATGCTCAAAAAATGCAACAAACAAAGGAATCATGTACTACTAGAATTTCTAATGACAATTTTTCAGATTTGGAAGATGGTGATGATAATGAGGATCAATCATACATCTTGGATGAGGACTACAATGATCAATACCATGGTGACACAATTAATGATGAAGAAGAATTCATGGGAGAAAGTTCTTATGAGGGCCAAGATGATGAAAATATAGAAGAGATCAGTGAAAAAGAACTTGTGAATCTTGATCTACAATAGGGTGATTCTTGCAGCTCTTATGAAGATCAAGAAGATGGAGACATAGTAGAAGATATGGAAGCATAGACTTGTTCACTCAGTAGTGAGCAAGTTTCAGATTTATTAACTCTTGAATACCAGAAGTATGCACATAAAGACGATTCTGAAGTTTTGGGTCCAACATACATTTTCTTTGATAGTGAGAATACTATATGTAGTGATTCAAATAATTCCATGTGCATCTCTCACAGTGATGAGGAATTATTTGAAGCTGATCAAATATCCATGTCTATCCAAGAAGAGGTATGTGACTTGAATAATTTCTGCCTACAAGAGAAAGATGTTGGTTTGCATGTTATTAATGATGAGTGTTCAACATTTGTTGATTCAAGTATGTATAAGGATGATTGTATGGATCATAAATATGTGTCAATACCAACTGGTGATAGGAAAGAAATGGAAAGTAGTTCTAATTTAGAAGATGTTGATGAGGTAAAATTTGTAGATTCCCATATGAAGCATTCAGATTTTCAGGTCCTAGTACAGCTGCTGGATCATTCAACAACATATGATAATGAGCAAGCCTATGAATATTTTTTTGAATGTGGATACACTGTGTGTGATGAAGGTGACAAATATCTGTTGTATGATAACATACATTATGAATTGCAGAGTGGTGAAAGGAATAAGAGTAAGGTTGAATACAATGACTTTCTAAATTTTTTTAATGACAGTGCATGTTTCAGGGTAGATGGAATTGACAGTTTTAAAACAAACCTAATGAGCTCTAATTAGAACAAAGTCTATGACAGAGGAAAGTGTAGGTTTTTTATTTTGGGTGGCCTGGGGCCATCCTTTATGGTTTGAATTTTAAACCATAGCAGACATAGAGGATTAAGGGTTGCCAGTGCATGGACAATTCTTAAACATACCTCTTTAAAAATTATTTTCCATGCACAATAATTTAGGAGTTTTGAAAGGTCTGGGTTTTCCAGTACATGGACATTCTCAAAAGTTCCCTTATTGAAAACATTTGTTTTATTTCCATGTACAGTAGTCTAGGGTTTTCCATTCTCCATGTTTTCCATCTTCCATCTCCTTCACCTGTTCATTCCCTCCATTTTTTTGTGTACTTTACTCGGTCTACTCCCCCAAAGAATTTTGGATTCTTGCAGTGATTTGTAAAACCACTCATCCCCAACAGGGGCCACTGTTAGAACTTAAATTTTTATTCAAAACCCTAAGGGTTTTTCCCATATCGAGCCTAATATTTTCACTATTTTTCTCATATAATTCATCCTACCCCCATCAAAAATATTCAAACACATTATTCCTTGTACCGATGCCTTAATATTTGTATTCTATGTTACTTACCGCTCTACCGCGGTCTCCCACAATGGGATCGTTGTATGGTGGTAGCGGTTAACGAGCATGCATGAAGTTCTTACCACCACACCGCGCGCCGTCAAAAAATTGACCGCGGTATCGCGGTGGGTGGTGAGATAACCAGCACGACAGCAGTGAAGACGGTTACCGCTACACCACGATGATTGCGGTGAGCAAAGGTAGAAAATGAGGTGACAGTTGGAGTGGTTACCGCACAACCATAGAGGGGTAGAGATGAGATAGCAGTAGCACAGTAGATGGTTAGTAAGTGACGAAGGAGGCACCGCGGTACCGTGGTGTGGAAACTAGCAGACTACGATGATTGCGGTAGAAGGGGATGGGAAGTTAAGGTGGCTACCGCGGTACCGCTAGAAGTCAAGCCAGTGACCGCGGTAGCGTGGTAAAGGGTTAGAAGATGGTTGAGGAAGCGACAAAGCCAGTCACCACCATACCGCCAGTGGTTACAATGAAGACTGCAGTAATGTGGTAACAATGAGGGTGACGGTGAAAGGTTGATACTGCGGTATCACTGATAGAAAATGTTGAGACCACGGTAAGGCGGTAGGAAGAGAAAAGGCCGGTCAACGCGCAACCGTGGGTGGAAAAGTCAAAGGCAACGGTGGAGCGGTAGATAAAATAAAAGCCATGGGGAAATAAAATATAATGAGCGGCAACACACAAAGTAAAAAAAATTAAATCAAAGCTACAGTTTAAAATATTTAATTTGCCGATAAGGAAACTTAATTAAATATTTAAATTTCTGTCAAGGAATGTAAATGATTTTACTGGTTAATTGAAGAGTCGTGACTCTTCAAAGGCATTGTATAAATATTTTGAAAAATCAGTAAGTAAAGAGAGCAGTAGTTAGGGGGTAGTAGTTAGATCTTTTTAGACTGGGAATGTAAAACAATAATAGACTTTCTTGAAGCAGAATCAATGGAGATAATATATTTTAACTGGTGAAGTTCTTTCTTGGTGTTCATTTGTTGTGTTGTGTTAATTCAAATTCTTTATTTGGTTCTCTCCAACTTGAGGTCATTTTATCATTTAAATCAGTGTATCAGGTATATTTTTGATTTGTCAAAATGTATTCCCTTTTGTGTGATTTAATTAATTGGTGTCTGCAAGTCAGAGTTAAATTATTTTAATAAGTCAGTGATTTAAGGATTTCTTTTGGATGGTTAAAGAAGAACCAGGTTAAGAAACATCCCAACAAAATTTATGTAAGTCATAAATTTAGTGAAGTTTTATGCCAGTCATAGAATTTTCCAAGTGCCTAACAATTAGAGTTAAGCCAAAGAGGAAACCACACATCATTTTTGATTTTGACTCCATTGCCCATGTGGATAGAAGGCACTGATCTACCACAACCCAGAGAACAAATTTGATATCAAACAACTTATTCAAAATCCTTTTTTGTGTGCAGTAGAAGTAGGAGTAGTTATAGTGATTTTCATCTATTCACTTCCATTTGCCATTGTGGATAGATTGCTCAATCAAGAAACAAATTTCAAAATCTACGTCATTCATATAGGTACACCCACCTAGGTCTAGCGAAACCTAAAGAGTAGAAGGTACAATTTTATCCATTGGCCTTGTACGTTTGCCAAAAGCGTTGTGAGAGCTTGGGAACCTCTCATGGTTCAAACTTGCATTTTTGAGAACCAACAACTACCATGTACTCTACCTTTGTAGTGGATAAAGCAACTATAGCTTGTCGCTTTCTCATCCAACTGATTGTACCACCATTTAACATGAACGTGTATCCACTGGTGGATATTTTGCTATCAATGTCCCGTAACCAATTAGAATCCACATATCCATGAATGCTGAGTGTTTTCTGTGATGCAAACAAACTTCCATGGTAACACAAAGCATATTCTAAAGTCCCCTTTAAATATCTGAACACTCTCTTCACAACATCCCAATGTGATCTTCCCAGATTTTTTATAAAATGACTGAGAACTTCCACTGCTTGGGAAATGTCTGGCCTTGTACAAACCATCACATACATTAAAATTCCAACAACGCTTGCATACGACACCCTGGTCATGTCATCCATCTCAGTAGTAGAGTTTGGATAGTCTTCAACAGATAGTTTCGTTCCCTGCATGACTGGAACAGCTAGCTGCTTGTAGTCATTCATACCAAATATCTCCAGAACTGTATTGATATAATTACTTTGACTTACCTAGATATTTCTTCTCATTTTGTCCCTGGTTATCTCCATTCCCAGAATATACCTTACTACACTTAGATATTTCATTTCGAGCTTTGTAGACAACTGAAATTTAAGATCAGAAATCATAGACTTTCTATTTCCTATGAACAACATATCATCCACATATAGGGTAATAACAAGCACACGATCATTTTAAGATTTATAATAAAAACAATGATCAAATTTTGATCTCACAAATCCCATAGACAACACAAACGTGTCAAATTTTTGGTACCACATTGTAGGAGACTGTTTCAAACCATAAAAAAATTTCTTTAATTTACAGAATAGACTTTATTTACCTTTTTCAACGAAGTGCTTAGGTTGGGACATATAAATCTTTTCTTCCAGCTCTCCATGGAGAAATGTTGTTTTCACATCCATCTGCTCAATTTCTAAGTCATACACTGTTGCCAATGACAACATAAATATGATAGATGTTAGCTTTTCTACAGGGAAAAAATCTCTCCATAATCAATTCCCTCTATTAGGGAAAATCCATTTGCAACCAATCTTGCCTTATACTTCTCAATACTTCCATCAAGACCAATCTTCTTTTTGAATACCCATTTATAGCCAACAAGATTTCACCCTTTAGGAAAAGGTACCAAATCCCAAGTTTCATTCTTCTTCAATGATTCTATTTCTTCATTCATGGCTTCAAACTAGGAATTCGAATCAGACATGTTGATTGCTTCTTTTACAGTCCTAGGCTCATCAGTGCTAGTAATTAAGGCATAGACACAGTTCAAATCTAACATTGAGAAACCATACCTTTCAGGTTGTCATTTTTCATGTGTAGATCTTCTTACTGGCTTAGGTTGTGGTTCTTCATCTTCAGAACTCTCAAAGCTACCTGAAATCTCCTCAGTTTTAGGTACACCATGCAATTCTTCCTTTTTTGGAGTTTGAGGAATCTCAACTGCGTCATTCTTCTTTTCTTTTTGATCTGTCTTGAGCTGTGGATCAATTACTGAAGGTTTCAACTCACAAGATATCATGCTTCTGCTATACAAAACCTTCTCAGTAATAGGGTTCCAAAGCTTGTATCCTTTAACACCAACACCATAGCCAATGAGAATACATTTAACAACCTTGTTATCCAGCTTTGATCTTTTCTCATTTGACACATATGCATATGCCTCGCAACCAAAGAAATGAACATGCCTCAGAGAGGGCTTCTTACTAGACTACACTTCCAAAGGTGTCTTATCAACAAGAGTAGAGCAAGGAGAACGATTTAAGAGGTAACATGCTATAGCCACAACCTCAACCTAGAACTTCTACTCCAGACCAACACCGCTCAACATACTCCTTGCCTTTTCCATCAACATCATGTTCAACCTTTCAGGAACTACATTCTACTATGGAGTATAAGGTGTAGTTTTATGCCTTAAAATTCCATGATCTGTGCAATAACTTCCAAAATATGCAGAACAAAACTCACCGCCATTATCTATCCTCAAACATTTAATTTTTCTTCCAGTTTGATTTTCTACCAAAGTTTTAAATTCTTTAAATTGACTGAACACTTTTGATTTACTTTTAAGAAAGTATACAAATTCCCTTCTCGAATAGTCATCAATAAAAGAAACATACTATCTAGACTTCGAAAATGAAGCAACATTAACTAGACCAAACACATTAGAATGAACATAATCCAACACACCAGAAGATTTATGAGGACTTGAATAAAATGAAACATGGTGCTATTTCCATAAATACAATGTTCGCAAAAATTGAACTCGAGGTTACAATCATCAAGCCCTTCTACAAGATTTTTATCCTTCAAGGTTTTTAAACCTTTCTCACCTATTTGACCTAGTCTATGATGCCACAACATAGTCATCTCTGCTGGGAGTTTTATCTCCAAAGCATTTGCAGACAAAGAAGTGTCTTCATCTTCCTCTATAGGAAAAAAATTGCTTGAATTTACAAAGGCGTTGTTACATTGAACATGACGTGCATCCAACTTGTACAGAGTGCCAGTACGTACACCCTTAGCCAACACCATTGCACCTCTAGCCATCTTACATCCATTACTTGAGAAAGAAACTTCTACACCAACATCATTTAACTTACTAACAAAAAGAAGATTATGAGCCAGACCTGGTATATGCGGTATGCCACCAATCCCTTTGAATCTACCATCAGGAAACTAAATTCTGACTCTACCTCTACCAGAAATCTCTAGCGTTGAATCACTTGCCAGGTACACCTTTCCACCATCATACTTCTTGTACTTAGAGAACTATTCTCTATGAGACGTGATGTGAAAGGACGCACCTGAGTCAGCCAACCATACATCATCTGATGCCTGAGTTGCCAAGGCTACAATGAAGGCATCTGCATCACTCTAAGAAGAGTCATTTTTTGAAGCATTCTTCTTCTTCTTCTTCCCCTTACAATCCTTTCGGATATGACCAGGTTGCCCATAGTTCCAACATTTTACCTTGGAATTTTTACCAGGAGACTTTTATCTCCCTCCATATTTGGATTTGGACTTCTTGTCCTTCTTCTTGCCTTTCTCTTTTGGTCTACCTCAAACAACAAGAGCATCTTTGGCCATATCTGAAGACTTCCTCCACATCTCTTCAGACAATAGTGAGGTAACAACGTCTTCCATCTTGAAATTAGTGGTCGTACTTCCAATAGCCATTACAAGATGATCCTAGCTATCAGGTAACAAACATAACAGGAGCATGCAACAATCCTCCCCAGTCTTTACACCTACAGATGCCAGCTGAGTAACATTCATGTTAAATGAGTTTAGATGGTCTACAATAGATGCACCTTCTTCCATCTTCAAGGAGTACAACTTCTTCCTTAGGAATAACTTATTTACCAGAGACTTTCCCTGATAAATATCACCAAGCTTCTTCCATAATGAAGCTAAAAACTTCTCCTCATGGACATTAAAAAGTACAAAATCAACCAGACTAAGTCTTATCAGACCTCTTACTTTTCTATCTACAAGGTCCCAATCCTCTTGCCTCATACCTTGTGGCATAGTTCCAAACACTGCTACCCAGAGGTCTCTATCCACAAGTAAGTCTTCCATTTTGAGTTTCCATAACTCAAAGTTGCTGCCATTGAATTTTTTAATCTCTACTCTACCTGATGTACTTGCCATCTCAAATAGAAACAAGTTTTAACTATGCAAGACTCCCATTGGAACAATATTAGCACAAAAAACTAACCTTTCTATCAAGGATAACACAACTGGCCAGGCTCTGATACCACTTGAAGGGAAAAAGAAACAGTGCAAAACAACTTCCCTAACACTAATACAATAGAGGAGAAGAGAAAAAATGAGTTCTATAGCTTCTTAAAACACTACTGAGATGAATACATATAGCATAAAAGAGATGAACAAAATTAAACAATCATAGATAAAACAAGTATTACATGGGAAAACCCTTTTGGGTAAAAAACCCACCACCCTAAGCAAAGACTCTTTATATTACAGTAAGCAAAAGATTAAATATAAAGTTCTTAGTCTTCACTCTCTGATCTGATAGCTCACAACAACACTAGAGTTCATACACTCACTGTTACAATGCTATCTTAGCATACAATGAATACAATTCTACCAAGTTTGAATTGTTCAACTTACATTCACTGTTACCTTATGATTGACATATATAATAATGTAATCGACTATCATGATCTTACATCACATTAAACATTTCAACCAATCACAAGAATTTGTATCCATGCTGCATTGTCCATCCAATCAAGCAATCCGATTTTCTGATTGCATCGGGCCGCCCAAGCATATATTTCATTGCCTAAATCAGATTCTTTCACCAGCTGAAATCGATTTGCAAATACTACTTTTGCCACTTTTGTATTTGGCTAATCAGCTGTCTGGCACCTTGCCACATGTTTCCCTTTCATTTGCTCATTGTTTTGACTTCTGGTCAAATTTGGTCAACTGAGCTTCGCGCTCACCTATGTCTTCACCGCACCACCACCGGGCTCGGATTAGCCCTTCGTGGTATGGTGGTAACTGCCTGGAAAACCACCGTGGAGGCCACTAGAGCACCCTGCGGTAGGGTGGTGACCGCTCTGGCTAACCGCCAGTGGTCTTACCGCGATGAAGCTTCTTACCACCCACAGTGGGGTGGTAATCGCAGCCTTCACCGTTAGCAGCTTACTGTGGTCACCATGGTGAGCCAGTTCACCGCCCATAGTGGGGCAATAATTGCTAGCCTTCACCGCTGGCGGCTTACCGCGACCACCACGGTGAACCAATTCACCACCCGCAGTAAGGCGGTGGCGGTTTGGCAGATCACCAACCCTTACCACTGGCCACCACGATGAGCCTGATCACCGCCCATGGTGGGGTGGTAACCGCCAACCCCTTCATCGCAGTACCACCAGGGCATAATAAGGCCGCTGTGGTAGAGCAGTAGGGGCAGAAAAGAAATAATTTTTTTCCAAGTCCTTTCTTGTCAGAGGTTCAAGCTGCAAGTTGAGACATCTATTTCCAACAAAACTTCTTTAACTGCTCTTTCAATTCTCGGATACACTCATTTGCTTCATCTAGATTTTATTTCAAATCTTTGTTTTCAATTTCAGCCTTATCAAGATCTTCAAGGGCAGTCTGGAGCTCTTCTTTGTCCATTGTTCAATCTACAGGACCTCCCTCAAGCTATTAGAATTTTCAGGAGGAACCAAAGCTCTGATACCAATTGTTGAATAAGTTGGATACTGAGAGGGGAGGTGAATCAGTATCCACATAAAATTTATTGAACAATCACCATAAATACATTTCATCACAAAAAAAATAGGACCAATATCAAAGCATGAATGTCCATAACACAAAAACACCAGATTTTACGTGGAAAACCCAATGAGGGAAAAACCATGGTGAGGATTAACTCACAATGCATATATATCAAAGACCGACTCACTGCCAGATACAAAATTTCACTGCTTACAAGGACTTACTGTCCAAAATGGAGGCTCACTGTCTACAAAAAATGTGTAAACAAAAATTGGCTAACCACCAAGGTTGAACTGATGATGATACACCACAAGTGCGGATTTAGTTCCTTATATGCTCAGAGTATTCACTCGCAAACTGATCTTTAGTTCACACACTTATGCTTCTTCTCTTCTTCACATTCACATTACACACATCGCTTACTTTACTTGTATCACATGTATCTCTTCTATCACACACCTTCTTCTAACCACCTTGTATATATACCTGAATGCATTGATAGACCAGCTTTAAGAGTAATTCAACCGTGTCAAGTAGCTTCATGTCGGTTGGGACCAAAACTAGGTCTCACATATAATTTGAAAAACATTAGACTGAATATTAGGTCAACCAAGATCAACCTAATATCAAAATGCAATTACAAAAACTAATGCAAACGCATCACCCAAACATATAAACATTTGAGAATGCATACATACATGCTTCCAACGATTATAAGAATATTCACGAAACCTTAGATCATACTGATTACCAGAGAGAATATGTAGACCAAAAATACCAAAATTATCGGATCAAATACCGGATGGGATAAACTAGGTTTGAACACCGGTACAGGTTACCAAACCAACATGGTGACATCAATGACATTATAAGACATACTTCTAATAATTTGGTCCATGGATTCATTGAATCTAGAAGTATACATAGCATACAAGACAAAATCATTGAAATTGCACCTACAAAACAAAACTATCTAGTTGGAATCTTTAAAGAAAAATACACTGAGGAGATGAATTTCCCAACATTATTCTTTGGTAAGCCACACAATGATGACATTCTAAAAAACTTCACATACCACAAAATTACACAATGGGAAGTTTTATAATCAAACAAAAAGATTGCATATCACACGACAAACATATTTTTGAAAACTATCAAGATACTAATACTACAAGTCTTGTCGACAATGTCCATAAGAATACAAAAGGGCCAACTAAAAGGACGCAAGCTACTCACCAAGGATGTGAAACAAAAACCAAACCTTGAAATAATTCTAAAATCAGATATTGGGTATGTTGACTTTACAAGAATAAGAATATCCCCAGACTATACACAACTTAAGAAAAATGTTTTTGCAATGATACGACAACTAGGACCATTGAAATTCTTCCTCACTTTCACTAGCGCTGAACAAAATTGGGATCCTTTAACAAGCACACTACAAGAATTACTCAATTAGCACGAATCACGTCAAAAACAACAAGAGTCAATTGCTTAAACAGACATTGACAAATTTGAACTGATTAAGAAGGATCCTATTACTTGTGTACGGTACTATAGACATAGAATAAAGATAATAAAAAAATTGATGCTTGCAAATGACTCTACCTTTAGAAATGTTATTGATTACTTTTCTATGGCTGAGTTCAAAAATCGAGGAAACGAGCATGATCATATGCTAATATGGGTGAAAAATGCACCAATCTATATAGAAAAGAACAACACAAACATCATAGTTTTTTTTGACAAGTACATTACTTGTAGCACTAATCATTTGCAACCTGACTTGGCTAGTTTACAAATGCATCACCACACAGAAAGATGCATGAGATCAAGGAAAAAAATTTGCAAATACAATTTCCCTTTTCCACCAATGCGAAAGAAACAAATACTCTTAACAATACTGGAAATGACTAAAATAATAACTTTAAATGTCAACATTTTCTCGATACTGCAAAAAGAAAACTATATCAAAGAATACACTTTAGACATGTTTTTAAATGACATTAACATAACTGAAAGTGATTATATAACAACTTTAAGCTCTACACTAAACAAGCCAACACTTTTCTTGAAAAGAAAACCATTAGAAATATGGAACAATAGTTTTGCAAGGAAAATACTACACCTTTGGAAGGCCAATACAGATGGCCAGTTCATGCTTAGTGCATATGCCACAACAATGTACTATAACTCTTACATTGCAAAGGTAGACAAATCAATGAAATATGCGTTCAAAAGAATACATAAAGACCACCAACAAGACAATATTGATGCAATAAAAATGATAGGTAAACTTGGAAATGTGTTGTTCAATTTATAACAAATGTCAGCACAACAAGCTGCTCATATTGTTTTATCACTTCCACTAAACTTTAGTTAAAGAAAATGCATTTTCATTGACACACAGTCCTACAGTGACTGTACATTCATTCTAAAATCCGTCAATTAATTAAACAATGAACCAGATGAATCAGAGAACATGCTCTCAAAATCTATAGTAGACTATTATTTGATATGTCCTCAAACAGTGATATGCATATGTCTTGTAGAATTCATTTCAAGTTACAATAAAAATGGAACTACAATTGACCAAAAAGCTAAACCAAATGTAATACGGTTTATTAACTTCAACAAGCACTTTGATCTGGAGAACAATTGTAGAGATAAATTAATGCTTTGTGTACCATTTATAATGAACAAGAGTACACTAAAACAAAATTTTGACTCATGGGAACATGCATTCATGCATCATGATAAAACCATTTTCCAAAATAATACAAAGTTCACTTGCAACACAAGTTTTGCATGGGATGACATAGAAAAAGAACTCAATGATGTTGAGCGCTTGGCAATGGAAATGTCGATAACTCATTAACAACAACAAAATATAGGAAACAAGAACAATATGGAATTCAAACATATCTTCCAAACATAGGGCACACAATGCATTTGAAATTGCTAGGCACCCACAAATAATTGACAACAATGAATACTACAAACTAAGGAAAATGTTGAACAAAGAACAAAAATAAATTGTTAAAGATGTTTTAATGAAAAAGATGAATAACATTGACATGCCTTTGCATTTGTTCTTGACTGGTGGAGTTGAAACTAAAAGGAATTTCATTGAAAAATCCATATACCAAGCTCTAATTCACATTTATAGCAAGTCTATTGAAAACAATTTAGACAAACCAAATGGATTATTAATCGGTTATATAGGTAAAGCAACTTACAACCTAGGCGGAGTCACATTACATGGGCGGGTGCATGGAAATGGGTAGCAATTCCGTGGACACCCTCAAAAAAATAAAATTGAAAAGCATAATGCGAGTGCGTTATAACGTGCTCGCATTACGGATTCCGTTAAAACTAGGCAAGTTCCCTTCGGCCACAACTACAAAGCCATAACGTGAGCGCGTTATAACATGCTCGCGTTATCTTCTGTTAAAAGCAAAAAAACAAATGCAAATCTCTCATTTGCATTTCGACTGGTTTTTTTACTCCACCCGTGGCCAAAAACCCCAAAATATCGCGTTCGCGTTCTAGGAGAATAATTTCTTCACCAAGAATCTGAATTTCTTCACAATGATGGCGCCACGACGAGGAGGAGCTGCAAGAGGTAAGGATTCTATGCTTTTTGTTTTGAATTTATTAGTTTTAGGTTGAATTTGATATCTATTTGTTTGAATTTTTAGGAGATGCAAATCAACCTGCAAACCCTCAAAATACTCAACAGGAGGACCAACCAAATCCTCAAGATCAAAATCAACCACAACATCAACCTCCTCCACCAATCACTCAACCCCCTCCTGGCACTCAACAAAATTTAATGAGTGAAATTGAGAACAACAAAAAACAAATTGAGGATTTGATCAATAGGTTGAGTGATCCAAATGGTTCAACCACAAAAAGAATGACCCTAGCAAATTCATTGAAAGATATGTTAACAAACGTAGATTCAATTAGCAAACAAATAAATGGATGGGAAGATAGGAGGTAGGCAGCTAGGGAGTATTATGAAAATAAACTATCATACAAGGATGTGAAAGATTTAAAAATAAAAAAAGGTGATTTGTGTTCATTATTCACCAACCCACGCACAAATCAAAATCTTACCCTCAATACAAAGAGGTTTCCTATCCATTGGTGCCACCACCAACAAATGAAGGAGCGGTTTTATGATAGGTGGTACATGGTCTTCGATTACCCACCGTGCAACAATTGTGAGGTCCCGTAATATTTCCTTAGGAAACTATACAGTGAGTTCATATTGAACAAAATCCCAAATTATTTTGATATGAGGGATTTCCAGGGGAGAGGTGGGGGGTCAGCTCAGGATAGACCTGGTGCACAACCGGATCCTACGTGGCAAGGTAGACGAGCTCTCGCTAGGCCGCCTCATGAGCACATTGTTATGCCTTCCGTCGTGAAGGAAGTGCTGACGTAGAGACATTGCAGGCAATCAACACTTTGACCCAGAGTGTCATCCATCATACTAGCCCTATTCTACAGCGCCATCCAGGGGAGTCTTCTAGTGGTGGTCTTCAAACACATGTGTGTCAATCTTGTGGGGCTACTTGTTCCCATGACCCCACCGACCCTTAGGAGACTGGTAAACAGGATCCGTCTGCAACTATGGAGATGGAGAGGGAAGCTAACATTTTGCATGAGGCATATGGCATTGATAGTCAGGTAAAATTTAGTGCATGTGTTCATTGAATTTAATTTATTAAATTTCGATTTTGAAATGCAAGATTAACTAAAAATGTTTTATGATTTTAATAAAATTGCAGGGTCACTGTTGAGATTGGATACACGCCCCCCCACCAACCTATTTTTGCAGTACACCTATCGCTAGGGTATGTAACTAGTAAACAATTATAAGTTTATTGCATATTAATGGCATTGTTTTACGAATGGTAATTTAATATGCAATTTTGGATGTTGAACAGACTAATATTGGAGGTTTTGATGGAACACTTCCCAGTGGCAGTGGATTTACTCAAACCTTCACGCAGGTAATAGAATAAAGAGTTTAACTAATGAATCAAGTACTTAATATATTTGTGTAGTTTATACATGCACATCGTTGATTACGTTGAATAATTTGTTGTTTTATTTTCAGTTGTTGCGAGACGATACACCTCTGAATGTGACGAGGGCAATGGATATTGGCGTGACATCTGCTATACAATCCTCGATGGCTCTGATAGAAGAGGTATGAGGCAAATTAGTAAATTTTAATTTACATTTGTTGTTATAGATGTTAGCTAGTGAGAAATCAAACCATTATTGATTCACGTAGTTTTTGTCTATTTGCATGGTTTATACAGGGCTTGAGCATGCCTGAACATGGGCATGAGGATATTTCCCTCGTGGACAGAGATTGTGAGATGGATGTAACTGATTATTTTGTCAAATATATCATTTTTTATAATGTAATTCCTATATATTCATGTCTTTACTTCTTATTGTAATAGTCAAAACTTCACCATGAACTAAACCCTAGGAGGAGTAGCAGGAGCACTCCACGAGCGCAGCAAAAATGAGTGACAGACCTATTGCCATCCGAGCGAAAATGAAAGGGAAAGATTTTATTTCTTGGGCATGGAGAGCAATGAATTTTGAATCCAGAGTCCTTTATTGTATGCCTGCATGGCAGTTTTGTACATATTTTTTATTGGACATATTTGACATTGTATGCCTAGATGGCATTCTCGTAAGCCTACATGGCTATTTTGTACATATATTTCATACTTATATTGACATATATTTATGTATGCCTACATGGCTATTTGGTTAATACAAATATCTTTTTTCGATGCTTGTCCACATTTGCATTGTAAATTGATGGTTCAATAGATATGAGTTATGTATATTCAAGTGTATACTTTACAACTTATCTGTATACTTTGTGACTTACGTGCATTCGAGTGTATACTTTGTGGCTTACATGTTTTCATGCATATACCTTGTATTCGTGCATATACTTTGTTTTAATTTGTGTATACTATGTATTCGTGTGTATAATTTTTGAGGCTTACGTGTTTATGAGTACTTGTAGTTCCCTTATTGACATGTACATGTTTGACTTATTCACGTGTATAATTATTAATTGGTTAGCCCTAGCATTGATCTATGTCATCCTCAATGCATGATCCTTGAGATGGAGTAAGTACACCCTCAAGGTCAAAAGGAGTTTCACATGCATTCTTTGTAGGCTCATTTTGGTAGTGAAACCAAAAACCTCTTGCATCATTGAAACGATTTTTTTTTTCCTTTATAGTAGGTCTAAAGCCATTATCATTCTCCATCAGTTCTTCATGTATCCACTCCCCATTAATGGTTGTCTCATGACCTTCATGAAACCAAGCACTTGTCTCATTTGTGATAGAAGAAATGTATGAAGATTTATCTTCCTCCTTATGAACCATTCATTATCATGAGAGATGGGTTCTTGTGAACCACTACTGATGAATCATGGGTCAATGAGTTTGACTTGTAAAACTACATGATTGAATCCTGATAGCAATATCACAATATTTATATATCTAAATGTGTTATTTCCTTCAGCTAAAATTTGTGCTTATACTTATGTGATTGATGTATGTTTGTGTATGGGATCATAGTAATTTCTATTTGATGATGCTATTTTGTCTTTAGGGTTTATTTATTAAAGGGTGCATGAAACAAGTTTTAAATCCTTACAAATCTTTGAATTTCTTAGGTTTTTCTATTTGTTGAGTCTGGGCTCCAAGCCCGAGTCCAAGTCAAAAAATGGCTTGTCAAGTCCGAGGCAAGTCCTAGTCTCCACTTCACTAGGTGCTCCATGTATGTCTTGTGCCTAGTCTTCTTCTTCACCCTTGAGTCTAGAATCTTGTCCACTTGTGGTCTGATCTGATCAGCTACCTTGAGTTCGTCCACATCCTTACTCACCTTAGCACTATACTGTTCCTCATCCATTTCTGGTCCTTTATACTTCACCAAGTCACATTGAAGATAGGCGAAATGGACATCTCCTTGGGTAACTCCACCTTGTATGCATTGGATCCATACTTAGCCAACACTTTACATGGCTCTATCCTTTTCATCTGCAACATTACTAACTACTCATATAACCCCACTGTGGTTTTAAAAGCTGACTTCCATTCATCTCCCTCTTTCATCCTAATCTGATAGTAGCCACTTTTCAAATCAATCTTGGAGTAGTACTTAACACCCCCTAAACAGTCCATTAAGTCTTCTATCTTAGGAATAGGAAACTTATATCTAATGGTTATCCTATTTATGGCCCTAGAATCAGTACACATTCTCCACTTATCTCCCTTCTTAGGTGCCAACACCACTGGAACAACACATGGGCTTATGCTTTTCCTGATCAACCCTTGGTCCAAAAGTTCTTGAACTTGCCTTGCTATCTCCTTGTTCTGCTCCAGTGTCATTTTGTATGCAGCCTTGTTAGGCAATGTTGATCCTGGTACAAAGTCAATTTGATGACTAATTGCCCTCTTACGTGGTAGTGTAGCTGGTGTGCCTTCACAAATGATATCCCTGAACTGATCCAATAGTTGCTTCACCTCTGATGTCATAGGTAGCCAAATAGGTGACTCCTCCTCCTTTGGATTCAACATGATTGCATAGACAACTCCTTCTTCCTCCTTCATGTCTCTTAGGAATTCCTTTCCACTCATCAAAAGTACAATGGATTCTGCTTTTTCCACTGTGCCTTCTTGGGGAAAAAACTTCGTGGTTAAGCACTTGAGTTGGAGTATACTGGAATGGGTGACCTCCCGGGAAGGCCTAGTGTCTCACCTCTGTGAGCATCACTTAGATGCAATGAGTTCTAAGTGGGCCATTCAATATCATTTCAAATTTGTTGCTTTAAGCAACTTACAAATTTGCAACTTAAGACTCCTCCAACCTAAGGGATCGATTCGGTGGAACATAGCTTAGAGCGATTCCACGTGTTTTGGTGCAAAAGAGGACCATGCCTAGCATAAAAATACCTATTTGGACATGTTGGAATAGTCCGCTTGGTCACACAAGTTGCAGAACGAAAGTTGCACCACTCTGCAACTTTGCACTGCTTGCATTTGATGCTTTTTCCATCAAGTGAAAATCTGCCACCACTGGAAAATCACTTCGAGATAGCCAAAACCGAGAGAGGTTTTTGTAGACAGGCTCAACGCGATCCTATAGGATCAGACAAGAATTTTCTAAGTGTCACGACATCTAAGTAATAGCATGCTAAAGTTTGCAGCCATTTTGTACTTTGGACCCTTAAGGGATCGATCCGGTGGAACATAGCTCAGAGCGATTCCACGTGTTTCGGTGCGAAAGAGGACCATGCCTAGCGTAAAAATACCTATTCAGACGTGTTGGAGCATTCCACTTGGTCACACGAGTTGCAGAGCGAAAGTTGCACCACTTTGCAACTTTGCACAACTTGAATTTGACACGTTTTCCATCAAGTGAAAATCCCCTGCCACGAGAAAACCACTCCAATATAGCCAAAATCGAGAGAGATTTTTCTAGAGGGGTCCAACACTTTTCTGTAGGATTAGATGAGAAGTTTCTAAGTGTCACGGTATCCAAGTAATAGCATGTTGAAGTTTGCAGCTATTTTGCACTTTGGACCCTTAAGGGATCGATCCGGTGGAACATAGCTCAGAGCGATTCACGTGTTTCGGTGTGAAAGAGAACCATGCCTAGCGTAAACATAGCTATTCAGACATGTTGGAACAGTCCGCTTGGTCACATGAGTTGCAAAGCGAAAGTTGCACCAGTTTGCAACTTTGCACTGCTTGAATTTGACACCTTTTCCATCAAGTGAAAATCCACCACCATGAGAAAACCACTCCAAGATAGCCAAAACTGAGAGAGGTTTTTCTAGAGGGGCCCAACACCTTTCTGTAGAATCAGACGAGAAGTTTCTAAGTGTCACGGTATCTGAGTACTAGCATGTTGAAGTTTGCAGCCATTTTGCACTTTGGACCCTTAAGGGATCGATCTGGTGGAGCATAGCTCAGAGCAATTCCACGTGTTTTGATGCAAAAGAGGACCATTCTTGGCATAAAAATACCTATTCGGATGTTTTGGAACAGTCCGCTTTGTCAACCCTCTTAATCCCTCAACCCTCAACCCTTAAACCCTAATCCCTCAACCCCTATACCCTCTTAATCCCTAAACCCTTAAACTCTAATCCCTCAACCCTTAAACCCTAATCCCTCAACCCCTATACCCTCATAATCCTCAACCCTAACCCTCTGAACCCTTAAACCCTAATCCCTCATCCCTATACCCTCTTAATCCCTCAACCCTCAACCCTCAACCCTTAAACCCTAATCCCTCAACCCCTATACCCTCTTAATCCTTAACCCTCAACCTCAACCCTTAAACCCTAATCCCTCAACCCCTATACCCTCTTAATCCCTCCCTCACCCTAACCCTAATCCCTCAACCCCTATACCTCTTAATCCCTCAACTTCCAGCCTCACCCTAATCTAATCCTCAACCCTATACCTTCTTAATCCTCAACCCTCAACCCTCAACCCTTAAACCCTAATCCCTCAACCCTTATACCCTCTTAATCCTTGAACCCTCAACCCTCAGCCATTAAAGCCTAATCCCTCAACCCTATACCCTCTTAATCCTCAACCCTCAACCCTAAACTTTAATCCTCAACCCCTATACCCTAAGAATCCCTAACCCTCAACCCTCAACCCTTAAACCCTAATCCCTCAACTCCTATAACCTCTACTCTATAACCTATTAATCCCTCATCCCTAAACCCTAAACCCTTAAACCCTAACCCATAAACCCTCTACCCTCTACCGCCAATCCTATACCCTCTACCCTCAACCCTAATCCCCCAACCCTCAAACCCACTTAGTAAACTCTCTACCCTAATCCCTCAACCCTCTTGACCCTTAAACCCTCAACTCTTAAACCCTTAAACACTCAACCCTAAACCCTCGACCCTCAACCCTAACCCCTTAAACCCTAAACTGTTAAACCCTTTACCCTCTACCCTCTAACCTCTACCATCAACCCAATACTCTCTACCCTAAACCCTAATCCCTCAACCCTTAATCTCTCAACCCCTATAACCTCTACCCTATATATTGGACCCTCAACCCTAATCCCTCGACCCTATACCTTAAACCCTCAATCTTCAACCCTCAACCCTTAAACCCTCTACCCTTTACCCTATACATTAAACACTCAACCCTCAATTTCTCAACCCTCAACCCTCAATCCTTAAACCCTAAACCCTCTACCCCTTACATTGGACCCCGAACCTAATCCTTCAACCATATACCCTCAAAACTATACCCTAAACTTTCTACCCTCAACCAAGTAAACCCTTAACCCTAAACCCTTAACCCCAAACCTTTCAACCCTAAACACTTAAACCTTAAACCTTCTACCCTATACCCTCAACCAAATACCCTCTACCATAAAACCTATTCCATCAACCCTCAAACCTTAAACCCTATAGGTCCTCCATCCTAATCCCTCAACCCTATACCCTCAACCCCTATCACTTTCTCTCTATCTATACATCTCACCTCTCCCTCCTTCCCTCCCTCCCACCCTCTCTAATTGTCTCTATGTACCATCTCCCTCTTTTTGCATACCTCTCGTTCAATCAGTCCCTACCACCCTCTCTCACTCCCTCTCTCTCACACTCCCTCTCACTACCTATCTCTCAAGTCTCTCCCTCTCACCCCCCTCACACTCTCAAGTCTCTCCCTCTCACACTCTCAAGTCTCTCCCTTTCGCACCCTACCTACATAACCCTCTCTTTCTCTTTGTCTCTCTCTCTCTCCCTCTCCCTCAATTCTCTCTCTCCCACCCCCTCTCTCTCTCTCCCTCTCCATCAATTCTCTCTCTGACCCCCCCTCTCTCTCTCTCCCTCCCTCTATCCCTCCCACCCTACCTAGCTAAGTCCCCCTCAATCCAACCCCTTCTCTCCCACTCCCTCTCTCTTAAACTCTCACTTCGACCCCCTCTCCATCTCTCTAGACTCTCTTTAAATTTTCCCTTCATCTAAAGACATACATAAATGCATACATACAAGCATAATACATTTGCACATATAATCTTACATCCATACAAGCATACATACATACATGTACATAAAAATATATCAGCATACATTAATATATTAGCATTTAACATAAAGTAAGACATAAAGCGAGCGCGTTATAACGCGCTCATGTTATGTGCTAGTAGACATGTTCCCCGCAGAAGCAAAACCATGTCAAAAGTGAGATATAATGTGAGCACGTTATAACGCACTCTCGTTATAGCGCGCTTGCATTATATCTTGCTTTGAGAATTACCAAACTTTAAGCTTGGTATTGCCTTGGAATTTCATCCCAAAGGCTTGAAGGGCATTCCCAACGACCAGAGATGTGTTTTTAAAAAATCCACCATATTTCTCATAATTGAGTTCGTGCTCACCGTCAGGATTGCACGTGGTTCAATATTGAAAAAATCGAGCACATGGGTAATGTTGGGTTATCTCTTAGCTATCCAACGATGTAATTTTTTTCACTTTCTGAAGATGTTAAGTCTTTCATCCATAATTTATTTTATATGTATGTCTTTTTTTTGCCAAAAAGAAATGTTTGGTATTTTTTTCGTTATAAATTAACCGTTCATCAATTTTTCAAATAAATTACATTTTTAGAAACTAGACTCCATTCTACAAAGTTATAAAAATTAAAAAAAACCAAATCAATTAGTTTCCAAAATTTGTAGGGGTAGCATGGCCAAAATTCTATTTTCAGGATATGTCCACTTCGCAAATTAGTAAAAAATCAAATATTCATTAAAAAATTATCAGAAAAATCGTGCATCAACTACATACTGTTAGCTAGCTTCTGACCATTGCGATTTTAAAAATACTAAATTTTTTTTTAGAAAGTAGACTCAGAGCACTTGAATCCTTCTTTTTGTTCCATCTCAAAATTTTGAGTCTAAGTATCCTCAATTTCACATCCAAGGTCAGTATTTCCTGATTTCAGAAAAAAGCTGTCCACTTAAGTCCCCTTTTTGGGAACCATCTTGGTGCACTTACCCACATTTAACATTTCACATACCATTTAATACATCATATTTTTTTCCCTTGTCTTCTAAAGCACTAGACACTATGTCCAAGCACTATGATCAATTACATGTGCTCCTTATAGACAAAATCTCATTGGTATTCTCAACATTTCTACGATACATTGATATATGACTACGAGACATAATGCAAATGCCTAAAATGCACTTTGGAAACCTTGATACAATATTTTGTGGTGATCTAAACCAAGCACAACCTATCCTTGACTGCATTGTATTTGAAAATAAACCCATTGTAACTGAATTAATGCCTTACAATTTTTGGAAAGACAATGCAAAATGCTACTCATTGGTCACAACTATGAGACAAAAGGATGAAAAATTTATTGCAATCCTTAATAGAATACAAATAGGCTTATGAACAAATGATGAAATAAACTATCTTAACCGAATTTGGTTTCGTCCTACACCTTTGGATCTAGCACTTCTATACTTGTTCTATAGGAAAGTTGATGTGGATGCACACACCAATAAAATGCTATTGGCCATTCCCAGTCATATGATAGTGCTAAATGCAATAGATGAGCATGAGGAGAACTATAATGCAATACGACTTTATATTCATACAACCACTCTTCCACCTCAAATATACTTGAAACATGATATCCTTGTCAAAATTTATGTAGGAAACTATAATACACAAGATGGCCTAGTCTATGGTTTCGACAAAATATTTAAAGCATATACAATGCATAATGACATTGATGTTGTTTGGCTCAAATTTACCGATTCAACAATTGGACAACAACAACGCATAAAACTAGCACAATACTACACTGATCTCATTGACAAAGAATGGGTTCCTATATTGTGTATTGCTAGATCCATACACAAAATTTCAATGAGCAAGAAAATTACTTGATTATAAAACAATTCCCAATACAACTAGCATGTGCATGAACCATTCATTGATCACAAGGGATAACAATGCAAGCTTTGGATTTTGACCCAATAGGCATAAGACAACATGGCTTAACTTATACAACACTATCACGAACAAAGAAAATAGACTTGTTATTCCTGATAAAACCTTTAACTACAAAAAAATTAAAGTTAAGGACAAGATACATCTAGAAATGCATCACATCCAGTCAATTGCATAGTGGCAACTTGATATTCAAACTACATTTCCACACAATACACCACAAATGCTTCTATGCACACTAAACACGCATACATTAAAACCACATGCACATGACATTGCCAATGACTATGACATAATGCAATATGACATTTTGTGTTTACAAGAAGTACACATGCATATCTTACAACCTAATATATTATCACAATATTTTAATACCTTTGGTGTGAATATGATACATGGCATAACAAATTTTACCAAAAAACATCTGTTCATATCAAAAGCAAAAGAACAC
Organism: Sequoiadendron giganteum; assembly: GCA_007115665.2. Classification (NCBI taxonomy): domain Eukaryota; kingdom Viridiplantae; phylum Streptophyta; class Pinopsida; order Cupressales; family Cupressaceae; genus Sequoiadendron; species Sequoiadendron giganteum. Next base: position 206,578,463 of record CM021100.1, read on the forward strand.
ACTCTACAAATATTGAAGCCATCACAGTCATAATATTGCTATGCACTAGTGAACTTAATATCTGTAATATTTATGCAAGACCTAATACTCCCATACAAGAAATAATAACAATTCTACAAGCTGTAATTGCATACATAGATACAAAAAACATATTGTACATTGTAGGCGACTTTGATATTGACATGTGTTTAGAAACCAAAAGCAAAAGAACACTCCAAAATCTCATGCAAACTAACAACATTCATTTTTTGTTAAACAAATCACATAGTCTACACAAGCTACTCATTGACCATATTTGGTCAAATTCAATCACAAGTGTATGCAACATTTACATATTAGAGGCATATTTGACTGACCACTTTCCTATTTTCCTAAAATTTCATCTTGCTCATTGAATCAACTCAACATTACACCAAACATAAGAATATATTAGTAATACATTCTCCAATGGATTCTCCAATACTATATCACTAATTTGCAGGAAAATGATGGATCAAACAAAGATACCACAACAAAAAGTGCAAGACGTGGAAGAATACACATGCAAATGGTAAACAACTTATCTTATTTACCTATCACATGCATTCCTCCATTGCCCAAATATAAGATTTACATTTCTCTTGGTTTTTGTAGAACAAAAGTTAAAAAGACCATATCAATTGAAGAATTAAATGCAAAAAAAGTCGGTGACACATTCCAATGTGACGTCCTTATTGTTTACAAAGCAACATTAGAAAAAGTCAATAGAACAAGTGAAGTACTAATTGCAAATCTCACGGATCTTAAAGCATAAATGACAATTACACTGAATATCAGTGGAAACTTTGTGCAAGAATGTGAGAAAATAATTCAAGGATTGGGAGTTTCAATATGAGGCTTCCAAATTGCACCTAGAACATATTATGCCAGAAGAGACTGTGATTGCATACTAATATTGACAGACACAAGCACAGTTGAAAGCATGCCTCATTTTTCTACAAACTACTACTTCATTCCAAATACAACTATCGGCCACAAATCAATATGCAATTGGAACAACAGGTGCTTTAGTTGTTGGCGCTAAGAAAGTAGGCAACCAATATGCAGTTGATATCAAATATGGCATGGCAGAATCTGACAGAGCCCAGGTACAAATTTCTCCCCACCATACGCCACTAATCCATTTAAAACTTTTTTTTATAGAATTGTGGTCTCTACTAAAATTTCTTTGTAACAAAAACTAACTTTCTCATTGCCATGCAGCTGCAACTGCATCCATCTCATGAAGAACAATACTTGCAAATAGAGGAACAACTACATAGGAACAAAACTCTAGTATTTCTTTTCAAGAATATCCTAAAAAGCACAGATCAAAAGAACACATTCCACATGGGCCGATCAACATTTATTTGCAAATTGAATAACAAAAGAACAATGGAAAAACTAACTGCTTTGATGCATTCAACATTTAAGGTGACTTTTTAAAAATATTATCACTCTCTCAAATCTCCCGGGATTCCAGACAAAAAGATTAATTGGTCCATTGGAAAAGCGTAGTTTGTTATGGCGAATTTATTGCCTAAACATGTCTCGTAAAAAAACCATTAGCGAATGGAAATGCATTGGACCGATAGTTTGTAAAATCTAGGTGATTTGGACGCCTTGTTGGGTTGATTAATTTCCCAATTTTGGCTTGGCCGATTCCTAGCATTCGTCAATTAGCGAAGATTCGCCACTAAATTTTTCCTTGAGTGTCAACATCACATGAGATGAGACATAATGATCTAATATTAACTCAATTAATAAATCAATCCTAAGTTTAACTTAAGTGGAAAGAATAAATTAGACTGATAATCAATTAAAGATTAATTAATTATTAGCTAATGTATGATAACTCTAACAATTAAACAAAATGATGAAATAATAAAATTGAATCATGAACATGAAATAATAAAATTGAAACATGAACATGAAATAATAAAATGTTGATACCTTGGAATTTGTCTTGGAATGAAAATGTGCAAACTAACATGTAGTGGCCATGAAGAATGTAGATCTTGATAGATCTCAAATAAGATATGAAACAATTCTTGCAAGTAGATCTTCAATGCTACATCAACTATCTTAGCTCAACAACATGCATGAATGCACTATGCCTTTGACATGATGAAATGACTTTGAATTGTTGCAATAAGACTTCACTAATCTACCTTTGAATGCCTTTTAAATACACTTGAAATACTCTAATGCTTGAAAACTTGAATGCTTAGCCCTTTTGTAAACTTGCTAGGAGAAACAATGTGAATTAACCTTATATTTATACTAAATCTAAGAATTAACCCCAAAATTCAAATAATTCAAGCTGACTTCTAATCTGAGATTGAAAATCATTAAAATCGTACCACAATTAAATTAAAAAAGGGGTGTCCTATGTGTGGAGGACCCATTCACCACTAAAGGAAAATGGGTCCTAGCACAACTTTCTCAGACCATTCTTTTGGGGGGTGAAAGAACATAAAAAAACCACCTCAAAAATGAATAGAAAGGGGTGTCCTATGTTATGAGGACTCATTTACCACTAAAGGTGAATGGGTCCTAACACAATTTCTAGGTCCAAGCTTTGGGGAGGTGAAATAAAATTAAAAACCCACCTCAAATATGGCAAGAAAGGGGTGTCCTATGTGGAGAGGACTCATTTGCTAGTAAAGGAAAATGGACCCTAGTAGCATTTTTCAGGATACCAAATTTGTCAAATTAAATGTCATACAATATCATTATTGGGTGTTCGGATAGATCCTTGAAAACAGGTCTTAAATTTAAATTAAAGGGGCCCATTAGGCTGAGTTAATCACAATTAATTAATGAAACCCTAGATAAGTGTGAAAGTGTACTACAACACTTTACAACACCCTAAATAAGGTACAATTTAAGTAAATTTTGTTAAAAAGGGCCCTAGATTAATGTGAATGCGTACAACACATTACATTACTAAACCAAGGCACTATTAGGTTAATTCAATGTCAATTACTTCCAAATTAAGTGTGAAAAAGAGCTACCTTTTTCGACACTACAACTAGTTACATAAAGAAATGTTGGAACTTGGATATAACTGATAAATAATGGTCAATTTTTTTTAAATCATTATGGTCTATTAATATAGAACCCAAAAAGGCTTATTTTATATAGCTTTTAATATTGCAAAGGTTACCTTGCTATATGAAAAATTCTAATTTAGATATTTGGAATATATGTAAAAAACCAAAATCTTTCAAATATATATTCTTTGATTTTTTTTTGTTAGGGAGGTTTGGAATATATTTTGTGCTGACCTATAGGGCTGGGGAGATAATGGTAGGATCAATTTGAAAGAGGTATTATGTGGATATATACATAAATTAGATCAAACAACCAACTTATTATGGTTTATACTATCTTTTGAAATCTTATGTCTATATGGAAATGCAAAAATAAGGATAGATTTTAAAAGGTAGGGAGGGAACTCACTGAGTCTTCAAGAAGACTCATAGTTGATTATGTTTCTATATAGGTGACCATGACCATGAAGTTCTCTAAGGGAAAAATTCCTCAGCTAATGACAAATGGAGTAGTAGAGGTGAAGAAGAAAGAGGTAAATCATGCTACACATTGGCCCTTGAGTGAAGCTGACAATATACCATTCAGGAAAGGCTTCCAAGAATCCAAGAGAAAGTACAATAACCAATATTTAGTGGACAACCGAAAAAGAGAACTAAAAGTACAAGGTCAAATGAGAATATCCCTGCAATAGAACCACTGCTAGGATAGAGAGAACCAGATGAATACAGTGAAAGTAAAAGCCTCTAATGTCTTATTGCTGGAAGATATGTTTCCCCTTGTTGCATGAAACCAGGTCCAGATAAAAGAGTTTTTAAACCTTTTTGCAAGATGCATACTTATTACAGTCATGCTATAGTCCTATTACACTCACACTACAATCCTATTAAAATAGAAAGTCTTAGTTGTACAAGCATAGGTACAATTTCTTTTTGTAGTGAATGAAAAATATGACGTATCTAGTAATTAGGGTAGATAATGGTATCATTTTGTACCTTCTATGTATGTACACAACTCAAAAACAGTAATAGAGTGTGTCATAAAACCTTGCTTGGTTAACTCGGGACTATAAGTATTCTACAAAGACAAGATGTATTGAGTTTTATTCTTTATCTTTATTTCAAAAATATAAATTGTGTGATCTCCATGCAAGAGATTTAATCTATAGTAAGCATTTAGTGCTCAACAAACTTGCACACCACATGCATTTGGTCACTGACTTGTATCATATGTATTACCTATTCAACATTCTGAATAGACATTTCCTTATTTCATTGTATTTATTAGTACTTGTAATGAGACAATACTATTGTAATGAGTTTTGCTTTTTTTGATTAACTAATTTTTAATAATTTGATTTTCAACCAATCAGAAACAATAATAAATTAAAAACAAAATTAATTTTTATAAAGCTAACTTGTTAAATATTTAACTTTACTAACTATAAGAATTATTTTTCGTCCATATAATTGATTCAAAAATTGAATGTGTTCTTGACGGATTTTAAAGGCCGATAACTAATTTTTAGCCTTTGCTTTTGCCGAAACGGTGAGGGTGGGGCCCGCCGCCCGAAGCGGTTGTGTTTTGCATTTTATTTCATCTTCTTCTCGCTGCCTTATTTTTTACTTGGGGTCCGAAATTATGTTTGGAGTCAATTTCACGCGAGTTTCCCGCCTGAAAGCAGGCAAAAATAAAGATAGAAATAGAAAGCAAGCTTTAGCTGGAGCTTCCATGGCACTCTCGTGTTAGAAACAGCATTTTATTTAAAAGCAGAGCAACTAAAATCTTTCAAGAGTTTTTTTTTACAGCCTTATATCCTTGACGGCCTTTTGATTGGTATATCGTTTTGTCTTTGTATCAGTTTTTTTTCGTACTGAAAATGAAAGCCAAAAATGAGGGGTTTTCTTGTATTACCAGCCTTATCTGCTCACACAGCAACGTCTATTACAAGCTTTATCTGCCATTTCTCTTATAATAAGCCGTTTTAACAGTTATATTTTAATAAGTACAAATGATCAAGCCAACATAATTACATTGCAATGACATTTAGTAAATTTATGGAAAGAAAATTCACAGCTAGCAATTCATCGTTATAGAAATTAAAGAAAATTCACAACTAGCAATTCATCGCTATAGAAATTAAGATTTCTTTCTCCAGGCAAGTATCTTCTGTTTAATTTAAAACTGTAAATTTGTGATTTCAGATATGAATTTCGTTGTAACATAGAGTAAGCAGTAGATTTGCCTAAAATTCATGGCCACGTTTTTATGGGTTTCGTCTTTAACTAGAGGAAGGGGTTTTTAATAGTTGTTAGGTTTTGATTTTTACGTTGTTTTATAGAAGCATAGTGTGAGCTATTATTCTGAGACTGCTTTTGATTTCTACTTGCAACACCTGCATTTGGTAAGTCTTAGCCTAAGATTTACTTTATTCTTTTTTATTTTTTAAGTTTGTCCTTTAGTTTTATCCCCAAATCTTTCCTTTCCCGTGTTTTTATTTCATTACACGATCGATTTTACATTTGATTCAGTTCCCATGAGTTGATTTATACATTATTTTTGTGAATATCGTATCACCCAGTTTTGAAGTTAAAACAAGATTTGGCATCTAGGCAAGAATCTCATATAATGCATAAATTCGGGATGTTGGTGATAAAATAGAATTTTATCGCATTCAGGATAAATATCCAAAAGATGGTGCAACAAAATACACATTAATATTTTAAAATTAAAATAGAGGTTGTCCTGAGATTGTTGCATAAGATGCAACAAAATGAGTGATATTTTATCATGCCAATCTTGTGCTCAAACGGCTAGATGTAGTCACTGATTCATAGAGAAATTACAAATCAGTGCTACAGTTAGAAACATTATATCCCCCTGACAAGTATCTACATAGTTGTAACCACCTTTACCCCCATCTTATCAATTTATTTCAGTGTGCAGCCATATTCTGGTTTATTGAAGAAAACTTTTAACCATTTTTTCTCATTGTTTCCATCACTCGTAGGGCTATATACATTTACAGTTCTTGATTTTTTCAATATTCTACACATATACCATGACCATTGTTTAATATTTCCCTAGTGCTTATCCATCTAAAATCAGATATGCCATGTGCCAACAGTTATTAAGAACACTTACTTGAGCCACAAGTCCCTATTGGGGCTTCGGGACAGTGCTATTATACTCATGTTTAAGTATGATGCTTTTTTAGTGTTGGCTCACTCATATGTTTACCATGCATTAGGGGAGAGGACCCAGTACCTGAGCATGTTTCAATAGTTGTGATAGTAGTTGTTTATATAATGCTCAATATTTTTATCAATATTGGACCAATACTTGTGACTTTAAAGCTGTTAGTGTTGATGATGTCTACTCATAATTAAACAAAATGTATTCCTTTGATCTAAAAAGCAACCAATCATGTGATTCCACATCAGCGCTCAATAAAACATGCTGTGAATGCACATGTATTGGTCTCACTTTCTTTTTGGGCCTTTTTGGACACCTTGACAAAAAGCATGCTGATGTGGCATCATATTTGATGATGTGGCCCTGAAACCTTAGTTATAAGCAGGGGACTTGCCAAGTAAGCTGCTGTAAAAAATTGGGAGTGATTTGAAATTTCCACGTAGGATTTTGAGAAGCGCGAAGTTAGGGTGCACAACTACCGGGTTCTCTCCCCTAGTTAACATCACTCAAACATTGCATGTTGCGAGTGGTTACCTACACCTGGTCTGCATAAATTCAGCTTTTGTCATAGACTAGATGATTTTGTCTGTGCAAGTAGTTTTTCAAATTTTTTAGAATAGTTAGATGCATCAAGCATGGGAAGAGACAACTGAAGTTATTTCTACAACACTCAAGGGAATGATTGGAAATCACAGCAATTTTAGAGCTTAAACACATTCCCATTTTTTGCACCGAAAACTGCTTCCGTAAACAATTTTTGAAAAGAATGAGATGTTTAATCCCCCTTATGAGCCGTTACAATCAGCATTGTGAACTGACCATCAAACAAACTCTAAGTTCATGAATGTTCTTGTAGATGTACCTTGATGTGCTTAATACGGCTTTTGATATACAAAATTACTTTGGAAAACATGTTGCGACCATGGCATATGTACAAACAACTCAAAATTCTACGTACTAACTAAAAATAACCCATTAAATCCCTATGATGCCCAAAATAGACACTAAGTACTACAACTTTGATACTGAGATCAAACCTATACTTCCATGTCATAATCATTGTGATACCCACGAGCATGCCATAACAATGATGTCATTTCAATTCTACTTGAACTTACATGGAGGAATTAAAAATAAATAAAAAACACCTTTGTGATGTTAACTCAAACCATTGCATGGTGTTTTAGGCTAAAACCTTGTGGTGTCTTGGGCTTTCCGCACTTTTTCTTCCCAAAAGAACATGATGGCTATTCCATATTCACCATTGAATAGTGAAATACTTCCTACGTGCTCATATAAATGGAGTTAGTTCCCTATATGCTTAAATCGCCAAATGGAATCATAAAACAATTTTGAAGGTTATTTTGAGGTACTACTGAATGTGAGTATTGCTTGTTCATATGAATGCAAATCAACTAGTCTACAAATGCCATATTCCAAGAATCTAAGAATGAATTCTTACCATCAACCGCTTGCAAATAGTCTATCCAAGAATCTAAAAATGACATCTTACCAGTACCCATTTGCAAGAGTAACGAGGACTACTCCATGGGCTTCTCCCTTTTGATGCGTTCTTCCCTGGGTAAATTGACTTTTTCATTTGCTGCCCCTTGCTTGTATGTGCATGAACAACTTCGTTCTTCTTCATTTGAATAGCATCTCCTTGTTTGTTTGGATAGCCCTTAATAATTCTATCCGTGAAATTCAGGTTGAAGTGTCCAGCATTCTTTTCTGTCTATGTCAACTCATATTGCAATGAATGCAATAGTTCTTTTAAATGTTCTTGAACAACAGCTTCTATTTCTTTCCTTGGCTTTCATACTGATTTCAAGAGAGCTTTTCATAACTTGCAATCTTTTTAGTTCTTACATATTGCCCTGTTCTTTGGCTTGGAGAGGTGTGAATAATGAGTAACCTGTTTTCTTCTTGATGAGCTTGGCACAATGGTTACTCGTTCCAAAAGGTGAGCATGGATCAGGATAGGTATACTGTCATGTTATATGGCCCCTCTTTCTACAATAGTCTAAATATGCAATAGATGACTTGTCTCATGCATACCTTCTTCGCCTGCCCTTATGCTTGCTTACAGAAGTTTGATTATTGGCCATGCGCTATCTTCTCCCTTAGGCTATTTTCTTCTTTTAGGAGATTCTTTCAACTCTCCTCTGATGCTTTTTCCATGATTGTAACGTTAAGCTCTCTTTGAAGTTACTTTGTATTTACTCTTGTAGTTATGGAGCAGTGTTGTTGCTTTCTACTCCTTCATGGAGCTGATGTACTCCTTTTGGGAACTTAATTTGGCCCCTTGATATGTTGCAATGCTACCTTCCTCTTCCTCAGAAACCTACTCATTGTTTGGGAACTTCAATTCTTGATTATATTTTATGAGGAAGAAAAGCTTGGGCACCTTGTTTTTTGCAAGATTGCCTTTCTTCGTCTGTTTTGAACTTCTTGGGTAAATAAACTACTAAGAACTTGATGAATAGTAATCTAAACATAGAAAATTGGCATATCTATGTGATGGGTCAGGCCTTGGGAAGTTATCAAGTCAAATTAATATAAATTAGATTACAAAAGTGTAATGGTGTGCACTTTTATACTCTACAAATGTGGAATGTGTGAACAAAAAATGAGCTTACATGTTAAAGTAGAAATGTACACAAAAACATAAGCTATTGTAAAGAAAATATTTTCTAAGTAGAAGAAGCTAGATGCTATTAAAGAAATTATGTACCATGTATAAAACCTGTGCATGAATTAAAAATAGAATTATTGGATAATAAATGCACCAAAACTTTTTACTACAAAGGAATGAGCATATAATGATTTCATTATATCATTATACTATCAATGATTTCATTTCATTTTCGAAGAACAACAATAAACCTAAAATGTCAACGAATCCTCATACCTTTTCTCATTCTACTAAACTTACCTATATTTAAATGCGATAATAAACAAAAAATACATTTGAATTTATTCACATTAATTAAAATTATCAATATTTTATTCTAACTATACAAATCTCTAATTATACTACTACAAAGGCAAGTACTCGTCATGACGTGACACTTGTTAATTAATTGAAATTTGAAATTTAACCGGATTTTGAATTTTAATTAATTAATAAATACATTTAAAGTGTGTTATTTATCATCAATGTTCACATGGTTTTAGTAGGCTGCGAATATCAAATTTGAAAAAATTCTAGATATAATCTTCTTCCTCACTTCTTTTTTCTACTTCTTAAAAATCCAAGGTTGTGGGTTTGAAGTACATTCACATTTGGTGACAATATCCTTGTAGTGCAATGAATCTAAGGTTTGACAATGTATAATGCGGTTGAGGATCATACTTGAAGAAAGTTATAGTTCTAACCACAAAGGTAAACTAGAATGTTGGATTGTGAAATTAATCCACTAAAATGAAAAATGATTTTATGTAACATAGATTTAAAAATTAATTTATGTGTAAATAAAAAAATCCAAACCATGATTTTTTAATTTTGTAATTATATTAAATGAAAAAAAAATAGAATGAACAAACCACAACAAACTTGGAAAAAAACTTTCCCAACAATAAAGGTCAATAAACAACAATAAACTTAGATCTCTTGCTCATTATGTCCCTTGCTTGTGATTTGGTCATGGGTCTATCAGATGAGGTTTCACTTGAGGTTGCTCTGCCTGTGTATGGTGTTGGGTCACATGTTGGGGTCTTTGCATCTCCTAGTGAGGTGCCTAAAACCTCTATTTTCTTGACAGTTGATCTTGTTCTTTTTTTTGGGGGTTTCTTCTTTGCATGTTGTGTTGACGGTGGAGGGGTCTTCAACTCTACATGGTGATGTTGGGGTCACTGTGTTAGGGAATTTGGTTGACCTTGTGTCTCTTCCTCTTGTTTGTTCTATTGTTTTGGTTGGTGGGGTTGGGCATGATGTGCCTAGGGTTTCTTCTCTTTCTCATTCCTTTGCTAAAGTAGTTTTAATATAGTGTTGGGGATATGCTTTGGGAAATTCTTCTCGAAAGGTTATGGGTTCTAATGTGGGTAAGGGTTTACTATCTGGAAACCCTTTGTATGATCAAAGGAAACTACTGCTAGCTCTTCTTTGTGGTAATGTTTCTCTTGTGGTATCTTTGAGGTAGGATGTTATTGATTGTGAAAATTATTTAATAAGTTAGGGTTTTATTTGCAAATTTTGTTGTCTTTGTCCTTCTCTCAGATCTGTACATACGGATTTGTGAGCATTAAAGGTCATTGGTTGAGGATAAAATTGAGATTTATCTTTTTGATAAAGGTTTTTTCATTCTTGTTAGGATAGACAAGTTGTGTTTGATGGTGGTGTGTGGATGTGGGATATGCATCCTCTTTTGATGTGACCTTGGTAACCTTCAATTTTTTGGAGTCCATTGACATTGTGTTGTTCTCTTCCTTTACAAACTCACCTACTTGTCTGTTTAATGGCAGAGAGACAAAAATTTAAATGAGAGTGTCTACAAAGGGTTGTACATATGACAAGTCTTCAAATCATTTATGTGAGAAAATTGAGAATGTTGATAGACATATGAGTTCGAACCCACAACCATAAGCTTGTGGCCACTAATCTGAATACTCAATACATAGGCTTTCTGTATCGCTATCTTGTGCTTTCTTTTTGCAACCATTTCTATGAGAAAATTGAGAATGTTGATAGACATACGAGTTCAAACCCACGACCACAAGCTTGTGGCCATTAATTTGAATACTCAATACATAGGCTTTATGTATCGCTATCCTGTGCTTTCTTTTTTGCAACCATTTCTGTGAGAAAATTGAGAATGTTGATAGACATACGAGTTTGAACCCACGACCACAAGCTTGTGGCCATTAATCTGAATACTCAATACATAGGCTTTCTATTTCGCCATCCTGTGCTTTCTTTTTTTCAACCATCTGATATGTATCCAATATTCATATCAACGGCCACAAGTGTGTGGCCGTTGATTCAAACACTTATTTCTTCTAACATTCTCAATTTTCTTACACAGACGATTTGAAGTCTTGCACACAAAGATTATGCAGGAAAACTTTTGTTAATATTTTTCCGTGAGAGAGTGAGTTGATATAGGGCTCAATCACAATAGAACACTCCAATCGGACCCCATGAGGAGTTCATCGAAATCGTCCAAATGTATTTAGCATGGCAACGACTATTTTTTTCATCTACGTGAATGACTCTACTCGCTAGGTTCATAGAAATTCATCAAGTCCATGGAAAATAGCAGACTTGTCATTTTCTTCTTGCTTTCGTCTATACACGGGAATGACTTGACCCTCCCCTCCTCACAAAACTACTAAGGTGTAAGAATATTCAAAGAGCATGATTTATGACGTGTATTTAGAATTGTCTAAAAGTGACTAGTAGTATGTTGAGGCAATTCCTTACCGTATCTTTCTTCCTAAAGAATTGACTAGAACTCTCTTTCTCTTTTATTAAAAAAATTGAATTGAGGTTGTAAATGAGAAAATATAATAAATTTTGTCATAGTTTATTAATATAATTATTGTCTTTTGTCAAATTTAATCTAGTAGTGTACATTTTAAAATAATATAGAATAAAACAATAAATATGATATTACAACAAATATATGACTATTTTAAGATTAGGAGATTTTAATCTTAATTTTTTTTTTTTCATGAAGCACTTTAAAAATATAAATTCATCTATCCTACTGAATAACCTTAGCATTTATAAATGTATCAAAAAGAATGTAGGCTAAGAATAGTAATTTCTTCTTCAATTTTAATAAAAAAAGTTTTTTCAATTCTTAGAGGTTGATTTTTACTTCATTTCATTATTGTTTTTATTTGTTTCTTTTTATTAAGGAAATGTATTGATTGCCTTTTAATTTATGGAGAGTCTTAGATGTTCTCTATAGTTTTAGGTACAATGGTGGATGAGAGTCTAATAAATGAATTGGGTGAGAGGAAATGAAATTTACAAGTTGGAAGAAACTATGGGCATTTAGATATAATTGATATTAATAATTCAAAAATTGTATTGATATATTATGTATGCAGTTATTTTTTATTTATTTATTTTTCATACCATATTTAGATTTGATAAGTATTCTAATAGTTGTATGTTATGACAACCATTTTTTTTTGATTAACTTGTTCAAACTGACATGTTTATGTCATTGAGTAATTAGATTTAATAAATAAACACAATTACTATGTCATCAATCAGACTCCATCCAATTACAAAAACATCTATCCAACCCTTAGAATGCACTTTTGACCCTATTTATTACGCCGAGAGGCCTATTCAGTTGTAGAAGGAAGAAGGTTTCTCTGTAAACAAAAACATGTTTTTAATAATTTTGACATCCTTGCTAGCTGTCACGATGGTGGATATCACAGTAACGGTAGGGGAAGACGAGAGGCGCATGTGACATGAGTAACGCCAAACCATTCCACGACCTTGTTGGCAGCCATTACAATATAAATGAAGCGACTATAGTGCTGGCATTTTACTCATGAGTTGGCAGATGCATATTCTTTTATTAGTTGGCAGATGCGTTTACTTTTATTAGTTGGACATGTGATTTAAATAAGTGTTCACCAAAGATTGACATGGATAACTCCTTTGCTTTCTTATTACTCTAGCATGGTGGTCTACTGCAAGATCTTCACAAAGTTTCCCTACAAATTATGGCCAAAAGGGGAACCAGGCACAGAGTCTTTCATGTACGCCCATGAGAGAAGAGGTCACTACAATTTGTGGTAGGTAATACCCAATTTTGCAAAATATTAACTTTTTCTTTAGTTCGAATTATTTGCATGACAATTGATTGTTCTGATTGCTGTGACATAGGTGATTGTTGTAACTGTACAAGACAAGGAAGCACATAGAATAGAAGAGCAGCCTGAAGAGGAGACTGAGGTTCAAATCATGGCTGATTTGAGAAAGATGTTTGGTAATGGCATTCAGAAATATCTAATATTTTGATCCCCAAATGGGGACACGATCAAATAATTTTTCCTGCAAAATCTGCCCATTTTTTCCATCGGCGTCGTTGACAGCACAACACAATTTGTGCAGAATTTTGAGGTAAGTCACTTGCTGTGATTCCAGTGGGTTTTAGTTTTTGAATCCGTATGTGGCTAGATCATATAGATTGGATTTTTGAGTTTTTATTTTTGCACATTGGATTTGTGTGCAGTTTTTCTGAGCCATGGGATTTCCTGCAGGTTACCATGGTTTCCTTATAGCATCACAAAGAGAAGAGGCGATAAGTTTTTAATGAAAGTTAATTATTACTTGGCATGTAGTAGAGTCGGTCTGTGCACAAACTATCCAGCATGTTTTTTATTTACTCCCGCCTACATTCATCCTCACAGTCCCACCCACCCACTCACTAATGGAATGCACACAAGTTGTCTCTTTGTGAAAGATATGTGGTCGTTTGGAAGAGCAGATGTGATCAGTTATGGGAAGCGTCAAAAATCAATTGTAATATACTCTCAAACAAAAAAATCAAATTAGTTTGGGGTTATGCTTTTTTATTAAAAAGCCACGGTTAAAATTAACATGCAAGACATAAAAAGAGTGTTGAAAGATTTTGGAAGCAGTATTATTTTCTGCAATGGGTTAAGAGATCCATGGAGCAGTGGAGGGTGAGTGAATATTCTTTTGAGATTTCATATCCATTAATTTTTCTAAATTTTGTGAATGAAATTTCAGTGTTTGTTCAATATATCCGAAAATATTTCATTATTCTCACCGAAGAGGGTAAGTTGGTTTCCAATGTTTTTCTTTTTCTCTACCATACTTAAGTATGTAGAAATAATGAACACGTTGTCTAAGACTTAAGACCATGTGCTAATGACATCCAATTTAGCTGAATGAATGAAGACAAAAGGAGATCATGATTCAAAAATAGATTGATATTATAAAATCTAATTTGAATTGCTTATAAAAGTGGGGTGAATGTGAAGAAATTAAAAAAAAAACTAATTACAGTTTTGTTGCATAATTTAGAAATTTAACATATCGATAGTTAATTTTTATTTAGTTGTAGATTTATTTATATTAAACTTCTTCATTTAAATATATATCGATAAGTGATAAATTTTGTTTAGAATTTGATTTATGTTTTTATTTATTGTTGTAATTTTTTATATTTTTATCATTTATTATATCATATTCATATTATTTTTGATATGTTTGTAGTGTGTCTTAATTAGATCAATTTTTATACATAACTCAATTTATTTGACTTAAGTTGAAGTTGGTTCAATCATTTATCAACATTTCCTAAGTCAAGGGATAAAAAATTAATATAAATTGTCATCATTCAATACCTTCAATTCTATTCGTGGAAGAAATAGAGTAATATATTAACATATCATTTTACTATTATAAAGAGATTTGAATGCAACTCTTTTCTCCTAGCGTACATTCCTTACCTTTTTCTTAATTTATTACAATGTACTAAGGTAATAGTCACGTATTAGTCTTTTTTGATATTGTTAGAATATTGTTGAGTTTGTATGTGATTTAGAATTGTTGGTTTACTTTCTTATTTTCGTGTTTTTTCTATTTTCTAAGTTTAGTGACCACAAAAATCTCCCAAATTTAATATGAAAAAACTTTCTTAAATTTATATATCATTCAAAATTACTATTTTAAATTACTACACATAAAAAGATAGAAAGTTACTATCTTAAATTATTACACATAATAGAAACTTCTAAAATTTAGAAAGTTAAGTACTAAAGAACTTTCTTAAATTTATTATTGTATATAAAAAGTAAGTTTCTAAATTGATTTTTTTTTAAAAGAATAAAAAGATTTAAAAAGGAAAAATCATTCATATTATATTTTATTACAAATTAATATATAGCTTAAAAAAACATTATTAATTGATGTCTTTAGTAAAGATTTTATTGCACAAAAATATAACAAGTTAAATGTACAATTTATTATAAAGGCTTTTCATGTTAAGACCACATCTAAAATCAATTTAAAATCATAAAATTAAATAGAAAGAAAATATAATAACTTATTATTACACATAAAAATAAATTTTAATTAGAATTAGGGTTGCCATTATAATTAAAGTTAGTGTTAGAATTATAATTATGAATAAAGTTAGAATTATGATTAGAGCTAGAAATAAGATAAGGGTTTGGGTTAAAATTCAATTAAGGTTGGGGTTAGCATTAGGTTTAAGGTTGTGATTAGAATTCTATTAGGGTGGGATTAGGGGTTCAATTAAGGTTAGGATTGGAATTATGAATAGAGTTAGAATTATGGTTAGGGTTAAAAATAAAAATTAGGGTTATAGTTAGGATTAGGATTCAATTACAAATATGATTAGGGTTAGGGTAAGGGATCAATTAGCATTAGTGATGAATTGGGGATAGGCTTCGGGTTAAGAATCAATTAGGATACAAATCAGGTATGATTAGGGTTTGAAAGGGTCAAATTAGATTTCAATTAGGGTTAAGAATATGTTAGGGTTAGGGTAGGTAGGGTTCAATTACCTGGCTAGAGTTAAAGTTAGGGTTATAGGATAAAGTTTGAGGTAAAGGTTAGGGTTATGATGGTGGTTAAGCTTAGGATTCAACTATAGATAGGGTTATGGTTCAATTAGGATTAGGGTTAGGATTAATGAGAGGTTAGGGTAAGGGTTCAACTAGGGTTAGACTTTAACTATGATTAAGGTTAGGGTTCAATTAGTAGTACAATTATAATTAGGGTTGCCATTGGAATTAGGGTTAGTGTTTGAAATATAATTATGAATAGAGTTCTAGAATTATAGTTATGGTTAGAATTACAATAAGTGTAATAGTTAGGGTTAGGGTTAGAACTCGAGCAAAGTTAGGGTAAGGGTTAGGTTTAAGGTTAGGATTAGAATTCAATTAGGGTTGAATTTCAATAGAGTTAGGATTAGGGTTTAGGTTATGGTTTGGGTTCAATTAGAGTTAGATTCAATTAGGGTTGAATTTCAATAGGGTTAGGGTAAGGGTTAGGGTTTTAAAATAAATCTTGAGGTTAGAGTTTAGGTCAGGGTTTGCATTCAATAGGGTTAGAGTTATTGTTGGATTTCTATTAGGGTTAGGGTCAAGGTTAGGAGTTATAGGGTTGGATTTAAGGAACAATTAGGATTAGGCTTGACTTAGGGATATGATTAGGGTTAAATTAGAGTTCAATTAGGGTTAGCATTTTGTTAAGGTTAGGCTTCTTGATTACAATTTAATTAAGGTTAGGGTTAAAGTTAGGGTTATGGGATAAAGTTTGAGGTAAAGGTTAGGTTTTCAATTGGTGTTAGTGTTAAAGTTAGGGTTATGGGATAAATTTTGAGGTAAAGGTTAGGATAGGCTTCAATTAGGGCTAAGGTTAAAGTTAGGGCTATATGATAAAGTTTGAGGTAAATGTTAGGCTTTCGATTGGGGTTAGGTTTAGGACTCAACTTGGATCAGATTATGGTTCAATTAGGATTGGATTTTAATAGGATTAGGATTAGGTTTCAATTAGGGTTTGAGCTATGGTTTGGGTTCAATCGGCATTAGAATTCAATTAGGGCTAAATTTCAATAGGTTTAGGCTTCTAAAATAAATCTTAGGGCTAGGGTTGGGGTTAGAGTTTATCTTCAATTAGGGTTAGAGTTAGAGTTGGATTTCTATTAGAGTTAGGGCTATTTTTAGGAGTTAAAAATAAATATTAAGATTAGGTTTGGATATTAATTAGTGTTAGGGTTAGGGTTTAATTAGGGTTAAAATTCAATTATGGTTGGGGTTAAGGTTCAATTTATGTTTAATTAAATTTAGGGTTCTATGATAAAGTTTGGGGTTAGGGTTAGAGTTAGAATTCAATTAGGATTAGGATTAGGATAAAGGGTTATAATTATGGTAAGAGTTTACATTCAATTAGTATTTAACTAGGGTTACGATTAGGGTTTATATTCAATTAATGTTAGGATTCAATTGGGTTAAGGTTAGATCCAATTATTACATTTATGGTTAAAGATAGGTTAGGGTTATGATTCAATTAGGGTTAGGGTTAAGGTTTAATTTCATTTAGTATTACAATTCATTTAATATTAGAGTTTAATTAGGATTAAAGTAGGGTTAGGGTAAAATTAGGGTAAGGGTTATGGTTCAATTAGGGTTATATGAGATATTTTCAAGTTAGGTTACAATTAAGTTATAATTAAGATTCAAATAAGATTAGGGTTGGGGTTCAATTAGAACTAGGGTAAGGATTATAGTTTAATTACTGTTAGAATTAGGGTTAGAATTAGAGTTCAATTAGGTCAGGGTGATAATTTAATTAGGATTAAGGTTTAATTAAGTTTACGAGTAGAGCTAAAATGCATTTAGTGTTAGGATTAGGGGTCAACTAGGGTTAAAAGATAGATCTTCAAGTTAGTGTTAGGGTTAGGGTTAAATTATTGTTAGGTTTCAATAACATTTATGATTAAGGTTAGAGTTAAGGTTGACCTAGGCTTAGGGTTAGTGTTCAAATTGGGTTAGGTTTTCATAAAGATTAAGGTTAGTGTTTAATTAAATTTAGGGTTAGGGTAGAGACTAGCATTACAATTAGGGTTCAATTATGGTTAAGGTTAGGGTTAGGGTTAAATTATGCTTTTGGTTCTACAATAAAGCTTGGGGCTTTAGGGTTAGCTTTAGGGTTAGTATTAGCTTAGGGTTTAATTAAATTTTGGTTCGGGTTAGTTTTCAATTAGGGTCACAATTAAGTTAAGGTTTTGTTATGGTTAGGGTTTAATTAGGTAAGGATTAAATCAAATAATATTAGTGTTTAATTAGGGTTAGGGTTCATATTTTATTATAATTAGGGTTAAAGTTTGATTAGAATAATAATTAGTGTTAGGTTTGGGTTAAAGTTCAATTATGGTTAGGGTTATATTTAGGGTTCTCAAATAAAGCTTACAGTTTGGGTTTGGATTTTGATTGGGGTTAGGGTTAGGGTTTGATTATGGTTATGGTTTAATTAAGTTTAAATTAAGGTTATAGCTATAAAATAAAGCTTGGGGTTAGGGTTAACATTAGGGTTCAATTAGGGTTAGGGCTCAATTAGGGTTTCAATTTAATTAGGGATCAATTGAGGCTTGGTTAGGGTTAGGGTTAGAGTTCTAAATTAGGGTAAGGTTTAGTTCTATTAGGTTTAAACTATGGTTAGTTTTAGGGTTCGGTTAGGGTTACAATTAATTAACATTCAATTAGGGTTAGGGATTAATTAGGTAAGGGTTGTGATTCAAATAAGTTTAGTGATTAATTATTGTCAGGATTAGTCTTTAATTAGTTAAGAGAACCCTAATATATCCCTAATTAAACAATAAGTTTATTTGAATTTTAACTTTACAATTCAAATAAAGTTATTGTTTAATTGGGGATATATTAGAGTTCAATTAGGGTTAGGGTTTGATGAGGATAAGGGTAAGCGTTAGGGTGAAGATAAATTTCAACTATGGTTAGCATTATAGTTAGGGTTCTAGGATAAAGCTTACAGTTTAGGTTTTAGTTGGGATTAGGTTTAGGGTTTTATTCTAATTAGGGTAAGAGTATCATTAGGGTTCAATTAGGGTTATGGTTCTACAATATAAAGCTTGGGGCTAGGGTTAATAGTAGGGTTCAATTACAGTTACGATTAGGGTTAAGATTCAATTACGGTTACAATTAGGGTTTAATTAGGGTTCAATTTAGGTTTGGTTAAGATTAGAGTTAGAGTTTAAAATTATGGATATAAATCTATATCTAATGCTAACCTTAACCCTAAAATTATAAAACTAACACTAATTCTAACTGTAATACCAACCCTAACCCTAAACCTAGACCTATATGTACTTCTAACATTGATTGTAACTCTAACCTTAACACTAACCCTAACCTTAACTAATTCTCAAACTAATGCTAATCATAACCCTTCACTTCTATTAACCCTAATCCTTAACTTCATCATAATCCAAACAATATTAATATAATATTACATTAACATTAAATAATAACTTTATAATATTTACTAATTTAATAATAATTTATTAAATATTATATAATATATTTATTATTAAATTACAACTTATATACTTATATATAATATTATAATTATATACATTACATTTTAAAAATACTATAATTATAATAATACATTAAAAATTTATAAGAAAAAATATGAATCAAACAAATATTATCTGTAAAAATATCAATTATAACTCTCCACGTATTTTATATATATTAATATTTAATATATGTATGCTAGTTAATTAATTGAAAATTATAATACAACAGATTTTGATTTTCGAATAGAGAATAGTTCAACGAGTGCCTCTCTCATGAATTACGAAGGGAGTTCTATACGTTGACGACACGATATTTTTTCTACAAATTGTCACCGTGTTTGATGGTCCATGAATGCTAAATACGTGTGTACGACGCCAGTGACTTAAACGACTTTTCCTGTAACAATTTCTTAGACTCCTTCTCTTCCAATGATTCAGAGACTTTTCCTCTTTTAACATTTTCCTCAAAAGTCTATAAACTCACCAAACTGTCTGTTTATTGGAAGGAAAGGAAAAAATTGATGAGAGTTTTTCTGCACAGGGTTCTGCATGCAGCATAGTCTTCAAATTATTTCCCTCAAAAGTCTATAAACTCACCAAACTGTCTGTTTATTGGAAGGAAAGGAAAAAATTGATGAGAGTTTTTCTGCACAGGGTTGTGCATGCAGCATAGTCTTCAAATTATTTCTGTGAGAAAATTGAGAATGTTGATAGACATACGTGTTCGAAGCCATGGCCACAGTCTTGTGGCTATTGATCTGAGTACTGCGTACCTTTGCGACGGTTGCGGAGAGAAAGGCACAGGTTGGCGATACAGATGCAGTGCCTGTGACTATGACATGCATAATTTATGTGCGACCGCTTCTGCTTCCATTCCCCACCCATTAAGTGCTGCAAAGATGGAATTGTTGTGGAGTTCTGTTGTCAAAGACGGTCTCTGGTGCTGCGCTTGTGAGAAATCTGTATCGGGATTGAGGTATTACTGCAATCTGAGTCGTGACGTTCTGCATCCCTCCTGTGCACGCCTTCCAAAAGATCCCCAAGTCGCCTCCAATACTGTCCATCTTTCACAAAATTTGTCCTCCCCCTGTAATGCGTGCGGTCAAAAGAAACGAGGATGGGCTTACGTCTCCACAAATTACAGCATCCATGTTCATTGTCTCATACAAGCCTACGAGACAACGTACGATATACACGATCATTCTCTCGTAGAAGCCTTGGAGACGCCACCCTCCCAAGATTTCAATACATCGGTTGTTTACCTGAGGCAATCATGTAATTCAGGCCATCAACACTCAACAGCAACCACCACTTCAGGCCATCACCACTCAAAAGCAGCGCCGACCACATCACTACCTCTGCAGAGGCAACCCAAGCGCAAAACCAATCATAGCGCCATTAGGATTGTTACCAAAACCACTATGCTGCTTCTCAAAGTCATCTATTCAATCATTTCTGGAGATCCCTCCTCTCTTGGGATGGAGGTTGTGACTCACTTTTACAACGGTTAGTGGTTTCTGGTACGTGTGGTGCCGCTTTTCCAACGGTTAGTGTTCTGGTCCCTGTGGTGCTGGTTTTACAAGGAGGGTTTGATGCAGCAGTAATCCTGGTTTATTGGTTATTCTGTATCAATCAAAAAATATGTTCTTTCATCTCTGGTTTGTTTCTGCAAGTTTTTCACTGTGCGTTTTCATTCACTTCTTGTCTGGTCTTCTGTATTTTTCTGAAGACTTTGAAATAAGAATAACTAAGTACCTTTGCACTGTGACCTCTATTTGCTTTTTCAATTTTGCCCCAAATTGCTCCATGTTTCAATGTTGAAAACGTTCATATTTGATAGGACATCACTCCTCCGTGTCCACGATGATCGTCTCAGAAAATTGTTGGAGACAACAGCCTCTCAATATTTCACCAGTTGTACAGTATTTTTTTGGTTTGCTACTTTGACTAAGTTTTATGTCGACACAGGGATGATAATATTCCAACAAATATTGATTGTGGTAATAAATATTTCAAGATGGATTTCTTGAAATTCACGCTATCTATGTTTGTAATCTATTTTTTGTTGCTATTTTGACTAAGTTTTATGTCAATATAGGGATGATAATATTTCAATTGTGATAATAAATATTTGAAGATGGATCTTTTGAAATTCATGGTTGTAATTTATCTTTTAGCTGTGTTTAGTGATTCATTTGTAAATAAAGTGTTATAAAATAGTAAATTTAGAAATGGAACAATTTCATGATTGTCAAAATAAAGATAAGTAATTGTTATTAATTAATGGTTTGTCTAAATTTATCAATTGATATGCAATTGGTTAGTTCATAATAAGAAGTAAAAATGAAAATAAAACATGTTTAGATTTGATTTAGTTGAGGAGATTCAAGTACTTGAATAACTCAAAGAACATGTTAATTAAGCCCTTGACGGTTAAAAGTGATCCATAGTGATGAATGATATTCCATTTTGTGATACTCACACTTAGATCAAACTTAATGTGAATAACACCTTATTTATTAATGAATAACTTAATATCATTAAGACAAACATGACAAAATATAAAGATTGATGTTGCTACTCAAATTACCAATCCAAATGAATCAAGTTGTATGATGAATTTTGAGTAGCTAAGTATAGACTTGTTCTTCAAGACAGATAATGAGAGTCTTGACACTTTGTTTGGGAAAATTAATCATATGGACCTATAGATGAAAGACTTGATCCCTTTTGTGAGCCTAGCTAATCATTCAATCCAAAAATTGAAAATGAGGATATATTAGACATAAATGTAACTGAAAATTGAACAAAGACATGTGAATCATAGGATTCTTAGATGACTTAATTAACCTAGGCCTTCCCAACTGATGTAGAATTCACTCCACAAAACAACACAATGAGATTATTTATCTTAGTTTTCAAAATGAATTAGAGATAGTCAAAATGGGAGTGGATAAGTATGGGCTAGCCTAGAAAGATGAAAATGAAAAATTAAAATTTTTTAATCTAGAAAATGCATTTTTTACACCCAACCTAATGAGCACAAGGTGAAGCATGAGGAAGTTGGGAGTAATTCAAGTTTTAGTGACATCTGACGTATACAATATTAATTAAAGGAATGATCTTCTATTCTTAGGATTGCATGTTTGTAAATGGTGAATGTGATGATACTTTTTTACTATGGTAAGTTAGGTTTTTGATAGGGCTCAAACCCTGTTACAATAGAACAACAGGGAAAAATGATACACAAAAAATAAAATCAAGTTTCCAATAACAAGTGGAACTAAAGATATTAAAAAATAAACAATATTTGATCCAAAACTATGCAACCTCACACCATTAGACTTGGAGTTGATACTTTGCTTAGTCACAATTCAAATAATTTATTTTGAAATGATAACATGTAGAGTTATATTTTGATGAATGGATGCATTTTTTAAAAAAGATAAATTGATAAATTATTAGAGTTTTAATTTGAATGTTTGAGTGAACTTAGGTAAGTATATCAATGCTTTATTCTAAGCCTAGTTTATAATTTTTTTTTTTATCATGAGTATGACAATAATATTCAAATTGATAATTAGCATTTTTCCCTTCCAAGTAATAACCATGAGTAACCATGTTCTTCATGTGTAGGCATGTGAGAAACATGATGATCATTGAATGATTCAATTGATTTATAAGGATGAAATAATTGATAGTAATTAGTGAGGTAATTTCTTTTACCACTTATATGTGAACTTATGATTATTATTTTAATCATGGTAGATTAAGGGTAAGATGCTATTATGCAAAAAATTATAGGCCAAGTTCCTCTATGCTTGCATTCTATTCTTCTAAACTTTGTTTCTTTTACCCAATTTTGTATTTTCTAAAAATCATTTCAATTTGTTGCATTTTCATAATTGGCCCAGGTAAATATTTGCATTATCAAATTAAATCAATTAACAATCAATTAACCATTTTCACATCATTTCATATCAAAGGAATGAAACCATGATCCACCATTTTAGCTCTTCCTTTGAAGTTAATATCCAAGTGGGTGTTTGAGATCAATTTTAGTCCTTTCCCTTGTGATAAAGAAATACAATTTAGACCCTCAATCCCTTTTTCCACATCATGTTTTGGTGAGCCTCGATTTTTGTGCATTTAAAAACCTTTTGAAATCTTCCTTAGGTAATGTTGAAATTGAAATCCTATTCGAAAAAGATGAATTTGTGATTTAGCAATGAAAATTTTGGTAAAGAACATTTAAAAAGTAAAAATTTGCATAGAATTTTCAATTCAAAAGATAAATACTATTGATTCAATTATCGCAAGATAGATCCAATCAATAATTGTGCTAAAAGTCGTCAGTAGGTCATGATAAGGTCTGAAAACAATCTAAAAGCATTTGAATTTGTGATTTATACATGTATGTGTTGTTTAAAAAGTTAAAATTTACATTGTTGTTATCATCTGAAAAGATA